>CAJUYI010008193.1:0-11223 GCA_910591695.1 Galerucella pusilla
CATTGATGCTAGAAAGTTTTAGGACATGTTTAAAAGCCATTATTTTCCTAACAACAAATGAATCTGAAAATAAAACAAACAAAAAGGTACTGCAAAAATTAAATAGACATAACCTCAACAAGTTTTAAAGCAAAATTAATATGTTAAATTAACTCACCTGGGGAAAAACTGATAAAAAACACTTAAATAGCACGTTCCTTCAACAATATATTTAACTGAAAAGTCTTATTTTATCACATAAACCACGAAAACACTAAATTAAAAATTGCTTATGGGGATTTACCGTTATCAACGAAATTGTTTGGAGTCGGTCTAATCTCCACCCATCTTTGTGACGTCAGACTTAGGTTGTCTATTGGTAGACCACGGAACTTACAGAAGATATTTAGACACAAGGTATGGGCCATCTGTTCCAAAATATTTTAGAAAGTTAGATAGTTTATACAAGAAGCTGGCACATTCTGAGTGTTCGGTTAATTTTCTTCGCCGATGCAGGAATAATGGAGTCATACCAAGAGGACTAAGGTTACATCCTGCCTACGGAGGAAGAAAAATAACCAGAATATTGGAAAAGGCCCGTTTTGGTATGGTTCGAGAACGCCTTCAGCACCATAGATATAAAGTATTCAATATCGAACAAGATATCGTAGGTATTGAGGATTTTCTTTTTGATACGGTAACTAAAATTGACTTCGATAAAATAATAACGAATATAAATATAGTATACAGGGTGGCGCACCGAAAACGAAACAGATGCATTTACTGGCAGATGATTCCTTTTTAAAAAAATCCCTCGGACCCGTCGATTTTGTTTTCGAGGGGGACACAAAATTGGCATAAAATCACTTTAACATTTGCAGCCCCTTGAGCGGGGGTGGCATCATCCCTAAAATCTTAAATGAAAAGGGGGGTCGAATGATCCATCATTTAAAAGGTCTTTCAACTCCCTTTATAATGATGTAAAATTCATGTATTCAATTCTGTAGTTTTGGAGTTTTATTGATTTAAAGTTTAAAGTAGACTTTAATAGGTACATCAAATTAGTTTGTACTTCTTTCAGAAGAAATTTGAGTAAAAGCATTTTCTTGATAAGTAAATGCTTTTATTTACTACGCCCATGGTTTATTAATAATAAAAATAGCAATTGAAGTGTCCTTTGTGACAAAAAAAGTTGTTTCTTGAAGAAAGATAAGTAGAGAATGCCACGTACTTATTTTAAATAGGAAATAGTACATTAGTTTGCGATTGATTTGACCAATCTTTGTTGTTAAAATATCATTTATTGCTTTTACATAAATTAACCATGGTATATTCCACGGCAGAAAGGGTTGAAATTATTGAAATATTTTTCGGAAATAATCAGTGCGCTAATAGAACAGCACAAATTTTTAATGAGCGACATGAGAACAATAATGTGCACCGAAAATATGTTGTAGAACTTGTAGCTAAATTTCGGGAAACTGGATCAGTCGCCAATAAAAAACGTAATATTGAAAATCCTATAAGGAACGAAGCAACAGAAGTGGGGGTTTTAGGGCAAGTTATTGTAGATCCTACATTAAGTACCCGCAAATTGCAAACTTCGTGTGGTGTTAGTCGACGTACTATCCAACGGATTCTAAAGGCACATAATTTTCATCCGTATAAAATTCACCTTGTACAAGAACTTAATGAAGACGATTTTGATAAGCGATTACAATTTTGTGAAGTTATGAGTGAACGAATTACAAACGATGAACAATGTTTATTTAACATTTGCTTTTCCGACGAATGTTCCTTTTTTTTAAATGGCGAAGTAAATCGTCATAATTGTCGATATTGGTCGGACTCTAATCCCAGAATTTACCATGAGGTACACACACAGCAGCCACAAAAATTAAATGTTTGGGCTGGCATTTTTGGCGATCATTTGGTTGGTCCTTTTTTCTTACCTGGAAATTTGACTGGTGAAATGTATTTGGAATTACTGCAAAATGCCATAGATCCTGCGCTAACAGATATAATTGAAAATCAGAATGATGGTCGATACGTTGAGAATATGTTGATGTTCCAACAGGATGGTGCCCCACCACATTACGCATTAAGAGTTCGGCATTATTTAGATCAGACCTTTCCAGGTCAATGGATTGGTAGAAGAGGTGCCGTTGAATGGCCCCCAAGATCGCCAGATTTATCACCTTTGGATTTCTTTTTGTGGGGTTACTTAAAAAGCAAAATCTATGCTACTCAGCCAACATCCTTAGAAGATTTGCGACAAAGAATTGTGAATGAGTGCCATCAAATTACTCCTCAAATATTGCAAAATGTCCGGCAACGTTTTCAGCAAAATCTTTATTATTGCATGGAAAGTAATGGTGGTCATTTTCAACATTTACTCGGCTGACAGGTCAGTTTATTCTTTATTTTTTAACAACTTTGCTGCTATGTATTGATCTCCTCTTACGATGATGTATTTAAACTTTAAATCAATAAATCTCCAAAACTACTGAATTGAAGTACATGAATTTTACATCATTGTAAAGGGAGTTGAAAGACCTTTTAAATGATGGATCATTCGACCCCCCTTTCCATTTAAGATTTTAGGGATGGTGCCACCCCCGCTTAGGGGGCTGCAAATGTTACTGTGATTTTAGGCCAATTTTGTGTCCCCCTCGAAAACAAAATCGACGGGTCCGAGGGATTTTTTTAAAAAGGAATCATCTGCCAGTAAATGCATCTGTTTCGTTTTCGGTGCGCCACCCTGTATACTACAACGTATGAAAAACAAAAACAAATTCAAATGCGAAAGTTTGAAATATTATTTGAACAAAAATCCAAAAAGAACTGAATATTTATCAACAAAACAATGTACCGAACACAATCATTAATTTATCAAAAAAAACTTTAAATTCTTCAGACGTATTAGTCCTTTCAAAAGGATTAAATTTTGCTTTAACTCCAAAATCAATACCAAAATTAGACATAATAAGTTCAATAGAACAAGTGAGTAGTGAATTACCTGAACACGAAAGAGAAGAATATAGAGTACGTTGTAAAGTCATATTAGAAAAATCTATTCATTTAAAAAACAATACTACAAAAGCAGAACAAAAATCAATTAAAAATCTCAAAGAAGATGATTCTATTATCATTTTACCGGCTGATAAGGGCAATTCTACTGTAATTATAAACAAAGTTGATTATGATTCAAAAGTAATGGATTTATTAATAAATGGCCGTTATACTAAGCTACCAAATGATCCTACCAAATCAATTGGAAACAAAATTTATAAGACACTTTTCAAATTCGAGAATGAATTTGCTAACCGTGAAAGAACAATGTTAACACCTAAATACAGTAAACCACCACATTTTTATGGTTTACCAAAAATTCATAAACAAAACATAGCATTACGACCAATTTGTAGCACTATTAATTCCCCATCCAGAGGTATTTCAGAACTGCCTACTAAACATTATATTTTATACATGGCCTTTATTATATTATGTCAGTCAAAAGAGAACAATTCCAACCGGCTGGTCAAGCAAAACGATACAAATCCTCACATTTCAAGCAAAAGTGAACAAATCCATATCATTATATCGAAAAACTCCCTTAATATTTTAGCAAAAATTAAATAAAAATTGTAGCATATTTTCTGATATTTTTTAAAAAAATTTAGCAAAAATGAAACCCCAAATTTTTCCAAAATTGTGACTACAGCAAAAAATATCGTTTTATGCAGATATATTTCAAATGGATTTGTTTACTTTTGCGTGGATGCTCCTCAATTTTGGCGAAATCAGTAAGGTTGGCGACCCAGCGAAGATAAGTGTAATTTATTTTAATCATAATATAAAACAAGTGATATTGGAAATGTGTACCAAAGATAAAAAATTTGATTGAAAATATGCCGAAAGTAGAACAAAAAGATATGTTGAAACGAAGTTAAAACGGAGAGCTAATGCAAAGAGCTTTGGTGGACGTACAAAATGGGATGCCAAAAAAGCCGGCTGTTATAAAATATGGGATTCCTAGGCAAACAATTCAATTTGCGATTTCGACCACCGTAGAGGGCGCTACGGGACGTGAACAAATATGGATGATTGTGAGTAATCTCTTTGTTTGTGGCGTCAGTTTGTATACGGACTTCGTGGTTGAGTTGTATGTTTCAGTTGTTTGCGAGAAAAAGTGCTAGAAAAAAGTGGTATTTTGAATTTTTATGTGTGTTTTGGACAATTGATTATAGTGTGTGAAGGAAAATAACAAACTGTGAGGTAATATAACGTTTTGCAATGGTTTAAAATAGGTATCAAATCAGATCCTTCTTCAGTTATCAACAAATGTCAACAATAATGGAAAACCAGGAGGTATATTTGAGTTTGACTACCGTATTTGCATATTTGGATGCAACACATGACAGTAGGTGCTTCGTGGAGTCCTAAACAGTAGGCATTTGCGATCGCAAATACAATGAAGATGGTATTCACTCAGCCATCAGACTCATAGCACTTTGCCTCAAAACCAGTACGCTCCTAAATGGAAAACCTCATGAAGTCTCTGGATGGTTAGAGATTGATTTTTTAACAGGGACATGGAAAATACTTCCATTTTCATGTACCTGCAAAGCTGGAGCTTAAGGAAAATGCAAACACATTTCAGCCACACTTTTAAAATGTACAAGGTAATTTTTTTCTTTACTTGAAAAGGACTTAACAATTCATATTGTGATATTGATTGCAGGGGAGATGTTTTATCACTTGAGACATTGTCAAGCACTGATGTGGAGTGCTATTGGAGAACTCACAAGAAGGCAGTTGAGGAAGATTACGAGGCCTAACCAATCAGCCTAACTTGTTGTGTCAAGAAGATGGCTGCAAAGGAACTTTGTAGGCCACTTTCACAAGTAGAGAAAGAAAGATGTTCGTCTTTATTAATATCCAGCCATCCTTATTCTGCACTGAGTAAGCATATGTGAGTATTTGACCAGAACAATAACTAAAAAAACATTGCTTATAAAAATGTCTTTATTTACAGACAGGGGCGTCGAACAGTTACAACAAAAGTTGGTGTGGAAGTCCTACCTCCAATTTGGCTAAATCCTTTGGTGTCACACATGAGAGATTCAACATTCTTGTTGAGTTTAAATTTGAATGTCTCAAACTACACATTACGAGAGTGTTGCAAAACCTTATATTCAACTCCTTGTGATGTAGATATATCAGAAGTGATTGTCAGTTGTTGTAGTGGAAGTGAAGGTTGGAAAATTCAATTCATTGGAAGTATAGGTTAACAGGTATGAATATTTAATAAAATTATCAAAAGTGGGGATGATAAAATGTGTTTTTCAGGTTCCCGATGCTATTCTATATTCACCTATAGACTAACAGATTGGAATAACAAGAGCTTAAACTACTTTTTTCCTAAAGGTTTCACAAATAAATTTGTACAGCATGGCATCCAACATGAGAAAGAAGCTCTTAACAGGTATAAAGAAAATTTGAAAGTGGGTGTTATTGAACCTGGGTTCATTATTTGCAAGCCATATCCATGGTTGCGATGCTCACCTGATGGTATTGTCATGGAAGAAGGAAAACCATCTAGGCTGCTTGAAATTAAATGTCCTTTTATTGGTAATATACTCAATCATAATCATAATAATGAGCCAGACTAAATATCTTTCATTTGTAGGCAAAACAAAAAGTGCAATACACTTTGTGAATGAATGTAGCTACTTGGAAATTTCTACCAATGGAGTTAGGCTGAAGAAAAAAGAAAAAAGTGGACAAGTTCCTATTATGGACAAGTACAACTGGGCATGGCCCTGTTGAACTTGACCCGATGTGATTTTGTGTTATATTCAACATTTTCAAAATCTTTCATTAATATAATTGTAAATTTCGATGAAGATTTTAGCAGGCAATTGATAGAAACAATTTCAACAAATCATTTTAACCATATGATACATGTTATATGTGAAAATAAACAAGAGTTAGAGTATTTTTGAGTTTTTATTTTGTAAAATGAATATGAATGAATAATATGAAAACATTCATTACTATTCCAAAAAAGCTTTCCTTAATCACCCTTATTTGAAAAATTGTTAAAAACTGTTCGAAAAATTATTCACCAGGGGAGTACATGACAATTGACGAGACAGTGGTTCCTTTCCGCGGCTGTTGCAGTTTTATACAGTACATCCCGAACAAACCGGCAAAGTACGGTATAAAAATATTTACCCTCTTCGATTCCAAAATGTTTTACGTGTCCAATTTTGAAGTTTACTGTGGCAAGCAACCTGCAGGAAGATATGAATTATCTAATTCTCCAACAGATATTGTCCTTCGATTGGTAGAGCCGATCAAAAATAAAAATAGAAATTTTACCACAGATAATTGGTACACCAGCTATCCACTAGCTCAGACACTACTTGAAAAAAATATTACATTTGTAGGCACACTAAAAAAGAATAAGAGGGAGATCCCCCCCGATTTATTACCAAATAAAAAAAGACCGACAAACTCGTCTATATTTGCATTTACCAAAAATACCACATTGGTATCTTATGCTGCAAAAAAAACAAGGCTGTCATTTTACTTTCCACTATGCATTCTAACGATAAAGTGGATTCACAAAACCAGAAACCGGAAATCGTGCTATTCTATAACTCCACCAAGGGAGGAGTGGATACTGTCGACCAGATGTGTGGAAATTACACGGTGCAAAAACGTACCAAACGCTGGCCTTTGGTAATTTTTTATCAATTACTGAATATTGCTGGTATAAATTCAAACGTTATTTATAATGCAATCCATGCAGACGGTGAAAATCGAAGAATATTTCTTAAAAATTTATCTTTGAGTCTAATGAAGCCACATCTTTCTATGAGAGCCAAAATCCCAAATTTATTCTTGGACATAAAACAGTTTCTTCGTTCATCTATACCCGATGAAGAGCCAACACAAATAAATATTAATAAAATGAGAGGAAGATGTATTCAGTGTGGTAGAAAGAAAAATAGAACAACTACAATTATCTGTCAAAGTTGCAAAGAAACAACATGTAAGGAACATGTTGTGACAACACACATTTGCCTACGGTGCAATCGGCCCAATGAGGAAGACAGTTCGTAAACTGGTTAAACTAAACTAAGAGTTTCTTTGTGATTTTTTTTATACATAGTGTAATAATTTTCTGTGAAACTTCTGAGTTAATAAATCAATAATTTAACTTATTAAGGATTCTACATTTCTTTTAAAAATAGGAAAACCCACTTTGAGCAGTTTTGTTTGAGTGGCGTACAAAGTACGCCATGCAACCAGTTGTGTGAAATAAAATGGTGCAGCCAATTAAGGGTTAACATTGAAGGTAAAATTACTACAATTTTGAACGAATAGGCCACCTTTTCTTTCCTCAGATAATTTGCAAATACAATATCCTCCTATATCATTATGAACAATCGGAGAAAAAATTATATGTTCAACTCGGCAGCAAAGTAGATTGACTGCCTTAGCTAAACAAATAACCATTATTGCGATCAATTTTTGCTAGTATTGCCAATAGTTATACTATTTGCAAATTGTAGCAGTGAAAATTGTGACCTGTAATAAATACTTTTTTTAAGGAGGAACTGAACATTCCAAATCATTTTCAGGTCTCATGTGGATATTGCAACCAATATTTGGGAAAACTCCAGGAATTAATGTCCACAAATATTTTAATAAATTCATGTTTGGAGGACTTTGAAAACGTTTCCTTGGATGTGGAAAATAAAAAAGTATAGGGTATAAATAAAGAAAAAGAGAAACAGAATATTGAAAATATCAATAATACTGTTGAGAATCCAGTTCCAGGATGCAGTAAAAGTTATCCTCACCCTGAAAGCCACAAAGATTTTTGGACGCATGAAGCAACCAAATTTTTAATAGAAACCTATAAAGAAAATAAACATGAATTTGAATCTCCTCAATACAACAAAAAAGCGGTTTGGGGAATAATAAGTGAAAAAATGAAGAAAATTAAAGTTTATAAACCGGGGGGAAAGTGTTCCAGTGGCGGCTCCTCGAAGAAGGCTAAGGGGGCTCAGCCTCCTTAGTGGATTAACATATGATGAAAAAGTGTTTTTTAAAAATAAACGGCCCCTACCGGATTTGAAAAGATTAGTGTTAACAGGTAAGTATCAAAATCGATCATTTATCACTGACAATTATGAAAAATATTCATGGTCAACGGGATTTGAGGTACACAATAAATTATATTGTTGGAATTGTTTACTCTTTACAACTGATAATTCTTCATGTTGGGGGAGCTTGGGTTATAATGATTTATCTCGCGGTCTAGACAGACATGAAAAATCCCAGGAACATATTACATCAAGTATCAAGTTTAAATTAACTGGTAAACAAAATATTGTTAATGTGGTTGACTCCGCTCGAACACGCGAAATAGAAAATCATAACCATATAGTTAAAGACAACCGCGAAGTTTTAAAAAAAATCATTGATTTCTTGTTGTATTTATCATCCCAAGATTTGGCTTTTAGAGGTCACGATGAAACTGAAAATTTAGTTAACAAAGGTAATTTTAGAGAATTGGTAGATTTGTTTTGTAAATACGATAGTAAGCTCCGCGATTTTATGAGTAACGCGTCAGTATTTGCAGGCATCTCAAAAACAATACAAAACGAAATTCTTGATGCAATAAATTATTTCCTCCGGAATCATATAGAGAATAAATTATTGGACGTCCTTTTTTTTTCGTGGCAGGTTGACGAAACAACAGATATAACGTGTAAATCACAATTATCAACAATTTTTAGATTTGTAAAAAATGGCCAGCTTGCAAGATTTTTAGGATTTTACGATGTAAGTTCGGGAAGAACAGCGGACAATTTATTTAATTGTTTTGGAAACATTTCAACGATTTGACTTAGCGAATAAATTAATTGCTCAGACTTACGACTTCGCATCTGCAATGGCGGGTCATTTAAACGGTCTACAAACAAAAATAAAATCAGTTTCGCCTCAGGCTATATTCACCCATTGTTACGCTCATAATATGAATTTGGTTTCAAGTAATGCGTGTAGTTCCATTAAGGAAGTAAGAATTTTTTTTCCAACTGTAAGAACCTTTTTTTTAGTGTATATTTTAAACTTGATAATTCAAACAAAAAGGATACATTGCATTCCATAATGCGAAAAGACCACCAGAACGAAACACAAACGCAGTTAATGGTTATATTACCCTAATAAATAAAAATATAAGTCACTGTAAAACGATCCCTTTTTGGGAATCATTGAATGGGTCAGTTGTCTCTACACTTGACAGGGGTTAACGGATTGCGTAACTCAAATTATTCTTTAAGTTGGTGGTGTACAGGAAATATATATTAAGTGAAATGATATTGAAATTACCAAATCCCAAGTAGCATAATTAATTTAATTATTAGAGCATATAATGCTATCAAACAAGTATTTAGGGAAGAAATATCAATAAGCTATATTTTATGTTGAATTGCAAGAAGGAAATAGTATACAAAATCAAATTCTTTATAGAAAGATGTTTTATTAAATAAAAATAAAATAGAATAAAGTACCTACTTTGAACTTCTATCATAGAAGAAATTATTTCATAAAAGTGTACTGGCTTATAAATATCTTGTATAATAAAATTATTATCTCTTGAATGATTCATTACTATTCAGTACCACAAATATCCTGACCTAAAACAGAAATTTAATTAAAATAATAATAGTAATTATTTATGATTTATAAATTTTGAAGTTATTATGTCAAAATATCATTTTATAGGTTAATATGTCAGGATGACCTTATGTCAGATTGTTCTGTGGAATTTTGATAATGAAACATAGAAATAAATAATTTGTTTGTTTTTGTTAATAAATAAGAAAAATTTATATTAAAAATGAAAGAGATTTAGAACAAGTTTATGATAACGGATGGTAGAATTAGATTTAAGAAATCAATTTAAAAAGGTTACATGAATAATAATTGGATTACAGGTTGTAGAAATTTTAAATTTTAATGAAAAAGGTTAATTCACATTGTTAGATGTTTGTAAGAATAAGGTAATTTAAAAAGTGTTTATTTCTGAAAATTTTAATGATAAGAAGTGTATGAAGAATTGTAAAAAGAAATAGATGGAAGAAATCGGGTAAAAGGAATTTTATTAAAAGAAAAGTTCCAAAATTTTAAGAAATCAAGTAACATTGAAAGATCACATAGCAACAGGAGGATAGAAAAGTTTGTTTGGGGGACGCTAGTTAGTCGGTTGGAAAAAAGAAAGATTGATATATGGTGGAAGGAAAGAAAAATTTAGATAAAAATTAAAGAAAAATCCAAAACAGTCCAATATTCCATAATTAGGTGAATTGAAGAGATAAATTAATGATCAAATAAAATAATAAGAATACTCACCAGAAGAAAAGAATAAATTATCCAGAAATTGACCCAGTAGATCCCATCCCATCCTAAATTGTTTAGAACTCCAATACTCGCTCCGATATTTCCATAAATAGTGCACAAGGTTAGTGACTTTCAATTATTGGTACCAATAAATAGATAAAAACAAAATATTCGGTCAGCTGTACAGCCAATTAACGTTTTCCGTGACAATTAAAAAAAAAACTATTTTAGATTTAGATTCCAAATGTTGTTTTCTGTAGGTTAAGTTTCTTGTTGAACAGCGAATCATTTTAACAGTATATTTTTTACTGAAATCTTCAAATTTTTGTACCTACTTATTCATGTAACTTATTGTGTTTGTTTATAATTTAACTTTATTAAATAGCTCTTTTCGAATATCAATTTTATTTAAACAATATTACAACTTGTTCTATCACAGCCACAGCACATTAAATTTAAGGTTATGTTATATGGGATTAAATGTCATAGACATACACTTTTCATGTGTTCTCTATGGTCATAGAAATACATGAGCGCATCAATTTCTATTAAAACCATAAAGAACAATATTTTCATTAAAAAAGGATAGATTTTGTCTACTATTATCTTTTGGAACAGGGAATATAGTAAAATTAAAATTTAATAATAAATTAAATTATATAATTCTTATACATATTATATAGAAAAGGGATTTTTTTTTATTTGGCGCCAGAACCCGAAGAGAGTAGGAGTTTTCATGTTCCCGCTTAGTGAGTTAGCTTAAAAATGGGTAAGTTGCCACCGAAAATTCCCAATATATACAAAAACAAATCTATGGAT
>CAJUYI010008194.1:0-11221 GCA_910591695.1 Galerucella pusilla
TTGACAAAGGTAGCTGGAACGCTACCGAAACGTCGAATTAAAAAAATTAAAAACATTATTGTGGTTCGATTCCTAAAAAATAAGAGAAAAAATAATAAATAATGCCACAAGGAACTTACAGAAGATACTTAATTACCTTACAAACCAAAAAAGTCTAGAATGTTAACAAAATAAAATATTGCAAAGTTTTTACAAGAGGCAGATAATGAAAAATAATTGCTATATAGATAAAGTGTTAATGATATTAGGTATAAGTGGAGCATACCGAAGAGAGGAGTTAAAAAATTTAAGAAGGGATGATGTGTATAATGAAGGGAATGTTTTTAGAATTCCTAATGTCTGGTGGCATAAAAAAAAGTACAATCTCACCTGCGACAAAAAATGTCACTGTTTGAGAAGTCGAAGGAGTAAATATGGTACAATTCAATGAGGATATGTGCAGGTTTTGTCACCTAGAAGAAGAGCCGGCAGAACACATCCTATGTCAGTACGATAGCCTGACAAATGTGCGTTTTTTTGCATTAAGCGAAGAATAGCTATTGGCAGAGAGCTATAAGAAAGGTTCAGTCTCCACGCTAATAGACTTTTTTAAAAGAGTCATGCTGGAGAATGTAATCTAGAGTTTATACTGTACCAGACAATGAATTACTTTTCTTATTCTGTCGAATTCACGGGTCACTGTTTTGGAAGATCTTCGGCTTCATTGTAGGTTGGTTAGGGAGTAGATCTTTACACTGTTAAAAGTGATGGTGGCTGGAAAATTGACACAGGTGCTGAAGTATCTATAGAAAATTCACGAAAAAATGTATGCAGATGTAAACTCAGCCAAAATACGTTTGTAGTCGTAAAACTGATGATACCAATGTTGTCAAAATTTTTTTTAAATATATTTATAGTTTATAACTATAGTTTTTTCCTATTTCTAATAAGCCAACTTTTAAAAAACAAAAATTAAACATCCTAAATGTTTCATCCCAAGTAAGACTACATGTACATATGTATAAGTATAGCTACGGTAGATGTTAGATATGCATCAAAAAGCTCAACGTACAGGATTATCACCTTTATTTCCCATCGAATTTTAGCACTAAATTCGTTATCAGCGTACACGTTGTGTACCCGTCCGCAGATCGGGAACCCCTGCGGGGCATGGAAGCTGCTTTTGTGTTTTGTGTGCCCGTCGTCAACGGATCATTCGCGTCTGCTTTTCGTTCCTAGGATGCCAAGTTTTCACTATTTTCATTAAATCAACCTCAATTTCAATACTAAATTTATGCTCTTTGCTCTTTACATTAACGTTGAAGACGTTGTGATAAAATAAATAAGGATTTGGAACTGAATATCTAATAGAATAATAATCTTGATGCCAATTAGAAAAAGAAGATTCTTGAGGAGCTTATTAAATAGAAAGGAGGACAGGCTGGTATAAAGATCAATATTACAGGGGTGCTAAAAGGAGATTTAGATTTACCTAGATTGCAGTTTGCAGTAGGTTTATCCTTAAGCCTTTTATAGACTCCTGAAAGAGTATCAATGGCAGAGCAAATAATGGCAGGATCCTCTTTCGTATTTGTTCCATCTTCACTTTCTTACTATTTTATTTGTTCTAAAATGTCTGACTGTATATTACTGTAATAATATTATTTTTTTTTCATTGTAAAACTCCCCTTTTTTGCATTATTTCTTGACCTTGGACTGTTTTCTTCTTGTATTTCTGATGAGCTTACGTAACACAGGCTGTGGACTCTTTAATCACTATGCTGTGCCTTTTCCCGCTTTACCAGCTATTTTGAGGTTATACTTCTACGATCTTTTACCCATTTTCACCTCTACATTGCCCTGACGAATACACACGTCTCTTTCTGTTGGCTTCGATGTACCTTGACATAATAGAGATGGAAGCATATTTCCAAGACGTTCATACTACTAATACTGCTTATAATTAAAATGATATCAGCAGGTCATGTTACTCTATAAACTCTTAATTAAACAATTATACATAAAAACTAATTTATAATCTAATAGGGGTCCAGTAGTTGAGGTTGACGAGGAAATTAATATTTTTTTTACCGAACTTAACTTTTTTTGTAACTTTAGTTCCTTATGTTAGGTTGGAGCGAGGGGAAAATCTGACCGTTACGTAGCTTGGAGCGAGAGGGATCGCGACGCAAAAGATCTGACCGTTACGTTACGTTGTTACGTTATGTGCCTTGAGCGCGTGGGCTCTCGCGCTCTCTGCTCAGTCTCAGAGCTGGTCTCTCAGCATACATTGTATTATTAATTACAGTTAATAGAATACTTTATATGTACTTTGTGTCAATCAACTTAATGATAAGATTTTTATAATTAATACTACTGTATATTTTTGTTAAATGAAGTTTCATCCAGAGTAAAATAAATTCTAATATTAAAATGTGTATTTATTTATTGATTCAAAAAGTTTTTGCTTAAAAGGAACTCAAGTTCCTACCGTGTGTCCCGCGACACGTTCTACCTTTTTTTTAAATTATACTCTCGTAATTGCGAACTGCGTATCGGCAGCACTGTTCTGACTACTGAAAGGGGTAAAGTGTGAATTTACACTCGACGAGTGAACATTTTTGGTAGAGTTTTAATGAACAAAGATTTTATTCTGTCTACTAGGTCATAAATGCCAGTCGTACAATTTTTTTTAAAGTATCCAGCTCGATCGATATCATACATTTTGTTTCTATGTTTATTTTACAGGAATTTTCATTTGTTACTTTTTCTCCCATATTATCAATCTGGTAGGGAGATTCGTTGAATAGTGACATACAGCGGAAGAACGTACAGGGTGTAATAATATACTCTGAAATGTACTAATTTTATGTTTATGTTTATCACAATTAACGATATGACATTCACTGACGTCTAAAAGATCTATCATGCCCCCTTACTTCTACTAAGCTCTTGAGGAGACCAGTAACTCCTTAAGTCCTATTTCCCGAAGGAATTTCAGAATATCTACAGGCTTTAACTTAGTTAAATGTCCCTCTTCTATCCAATAATCTCCTGTGCTGTGCCCTAGGATTGCTGTGGATGGAGGCTTCTTCTTCCATGCCACAAAATTTACTACTTTGAGCTCTTTCAGGTGCCCATTCAGGCGGCAATATCACGTTAGGATCATTGTTAAAACTCTTAGTGCAGTTTTACTTTGACATATGCATTGCAGAATCTTTTATCGTCTAATCTAGATCTTTCCGATAGTCAGATCATCTCTTTCTTCAACGCTGCTTTTTTTCCAATATAACATTACATTGGTAAAAAGGCTCCGGCCCCCAAAAGGGTGTTTCAGTCCCCCTCTTTGCTAGTTCATCTGCTGTTTCATTTCCTTCTCTTCTAGTACGTCATGGAATCCACAGTAAGTTGACTATATTGTTCTTACCTAGTTCATTGAGAATGCCTAGGCATCCCCACGCCATTTTGGAACTGATTACACAAGTGCTTAGTGCTTTAATAGCTGCTTGACTATCCGACATTATGATAATCTTTTTGCCTTCTATATCCTTTATGCCTAGTGCCTGGCAAGGTGAAAAGATGTTCTTAGTCCGTCTCAATCTTTGGTTACTACAAAAGTACGTTCTTTCGAAGACCTGCTATGACCATCGAGAGAATTATCTCTCCTATTTCGGAAAATAAATTTATAGTACTCATTTTTGGTACATTTTACGTCTGGCTTCCTCAAAGCCAAACCTGTGTTGACCCTACTTTTCGCCATGACTTTGTAAAGTATTGCCGCAACTGGTATTGTTTTTATATCTTCACAGCATAGTTTTCTGAAGCTATTTCTTATACCTTTTTACCTTTTTTTATTTTCCTTGTAGTAGGTAAGTAAGCTACTGAGTTATTGTTATCGGATTAACGACTACCTGCTGTGGTTTTTGGTCTTAAATTAAGCATGTTGGCGAACGAGAGACTTAAAAAATAGGAAAATTGATAATGTTCTCGTTTCCCACTACTACTAAAAAATCATCAAGGTCACTGTACATAGACAAGCAAGAAGCGACAAAAAACATTATAAAAGAATTTTTTCGACATAAACCTTAGAAAAGGTTCAAAAGGAAGTATACAGGGTGACTCACTTTTTGTCTAGAGGCCAACAAACTTTTAACTTTAATTTTTTTTATAAACCAAATACTCTGATAATTTAATTAACATAAATTTCTACTGGAACTTTGTTGGGTGAATATATATAGAGATTCCTGCTGGATGTATAGATATATATATTCGTATAAAAAACGCTAATAACGTAATTCGAGCTATCGAACCAGCATCCATCGGCCCGATAATGGAGCATCATCCGGGGAAAATTTTCTAATTATAAGATTGTTAGTGGCTTCAATGTGCCGGTACAAGTTAAACCGATACGTAATGAGGATCAATGGCTCATTAAGCCCTGATCTGAACTTCAATACTAATTGGTAATTTGATGTGGTTCCGATTAGACAACGGGTATATAGCCGATGTTTCGCCTCTCTAAATGATTCGCCCAAAAAAAATATTTCATGTATATAATATGTAGATTGTAAAATGGGTTTAAAAATAATATAAAATATATCAGGTTAAGTGAGTCAAGTGATATTTTTTATAGAGAAATAAATTATCGTCATTTTTGGATCTGTCGTAAAAGAAATGTTTCAAAAAGTACATAGAGTATTGGAATGCAATAATCCTTTAACAACTAGATGTATATCGGGTCAAATCACCCCCACTAAAACCATCTTGATAGCCTTTACTAAGAAAATAAAACTCAACCTCAAAACCATAAAATTTGATGGGATCGAGATTGAATGGAGACATAAGTCAAGTATCTAGGTTTGACTCTAGACAGTAAACTTCTGTGGAACAAGCACAAAAAGGAGATTACATACAAGGCAAAAATGGCTTTAATGGTGTGCAGGAATCTGGCAGGAAGAAACTGAGGTTGTAACCCAAAAATCCTAAGCTGGATGTACACTGCCATAGTGAAACCAATCATCACTTATGGAGCTATTGCGGATAGTAGAACTAGCCTATTGATGACGAGAGAAAACCTCTCCAAAATTCAAAGACTAGCCTGATGTATATGCATTACAGGAGCAAAGAAAACATGCCCAACGGCAGCCATGGAAGTGATTCTCAACCTCACCCCTCTACATATGGAGGTGGAAAGTGTTGCAAAAAAAAACAAGATACAGACTAAGTAGAGAGGAAATCATTGAAAAAATCCACCTCCTCAGTTCTTAGAAACTGGGACATGCCACAAGACGGTATGAAGAAAAAGTATAACTTTTCAAAGACGGAATTAAGCAACAAGAAGGAATGGGATCCAAATACCATTACCAGACTTGGAAAGAATGCCATTCAATGGTACACAGACGGCTCAAAAGCAATAGAAGGAAATGGGATAGGTGTTCGGAGTGTTAGGGTCGGGAACCAAACACTCTGAAAGCTTTGGAAAACCCGCAAGTATCTTTCAAGCGGAAATCCACGCCATAAGAAAGTGCGCCCAGTGCATTATTGATAAAGGATACAGAAGATAAAGGATTATCTTAATGTACTAGGCGAGAACAATATAGTCACCTTACTATGGATTCCAGGACACACTGGAATAGAAGGAAATGAAATAGCAGATGAACTAGCAAAGAGGGGGACTGAAATACCTTCCTGTGGGCCTGAACCCTTTCGCGGAATCAGCCCCAATGTAATATGGGAAGAAATAGGTAAAGCGGAGAAAAAAAGATCTAGCCATTGGTAAGATCTAGTAGGGCCATACAATCAAAGACTCCTCTGGGTGACTACAACCTGTTGAGATCAAATTAATGCATAAGTCAAAGTAAAACTGCGCTAAGAGTTTTAACAGGGATCCTAACGGGACGTTGTCTCCTGAACGGGCACCCGAAAAAGCCCAAAATAGTGGAGGAAGAAGAATGTAGATTTTGTGGCATGGAAGAAGAAACCTCCATCCACATAGCTTCCAACTGCACAGCACTTCAGAATCCTTGAGCACAGCAGCTGGGAGATTACTGGATAGAAGAGGAATATTTACCCAAGTTGAAGTCTGCAAATATCCTAAAATACCTCTGGGAAATAGGACTAAAGGAGCTGAAACTCTCCTCAAACACTAAGTATAAGTAAGGAGGCACAATAGATCTTTTCGGTCTCAGTGAATGTCGCCCCAAAATACCTACATACATTGTTTGTTTATAATAATATTGTATTTATGTTTTTTTTTCTCTTTACATGTGTGACTACTTATTTTCAGGTCACTCACCTTGTTCATGTAATGTATGTACGAAGGAACAATAAACCTATTATTATACACATACATCGGGTCAAATTATGCGAAAAAGATCTTTAAAAGAATCATATTCAATGGATTCAACAAACCAAAATTTTCAGTATAATATATAAAATTCGATCAAATTTTTGAAAAATTGAACTTTGACCTTGAATAACTTTTAAACGCGAGGACTAAGCAAAAAATATTATCAGTCCGTTTTTGTAGAGCTTTTAACTTTCTATAAGAATCAATAAAGCGATTCATTAGCCAATCATTTCCAAGGTGTTGTGCTCTAGGATTCTCGCAAGTATGTGGAAGGAGGTCTCTTCTTACATGCCACAGAAACTTCATTCTTCTTCCTCTACTTTTTTGAGCTCTTCCAGGTGCCCATTCAGGGGACAATGTCCCGTCAGAATCCCTGTGAAAGCTCTTTTAGTTTTACCCCATAAGAATTTTTGATTGTCTAGGCCCTACTAGATCTTTCCAATGGTCAGATCTTCTGGCCAAAGTATGAATGAAATTTTGATCCCAAAATCCCAAAATATTCATAACAGCTCTCCCCAATACTTGAGACGTCTAAGCTAATTGAACAAAGTGGAAACAATAACTTATTTGAATATATTAACCTCTGTACGTTCCTTGTGGCATTGCTTAGGTACTCTTTTTTATCTTATTTTTTTTTGGGAATCAAACAACAATAATGTTTTTTATTTTCTTTTTATTTTCTTATTTCGAAGTTTCGGTAGAGTTCCAGCTACCGTTGTCAAGATTAATTAGTAATAAAATAATTTTTGGTCCCTATTAGACACAACGAAAAAATTTAACTTCGAAATAAAAAAATAAAAAACATTATTGTGGTTTGATTTCCAAAAAATAAGAGAAAAAAGAACTTATATATTTTTTTTTTCTTAAAACAAAACGTGTAAAATACTCGGTAAAATATCAATCTAGTTTATATTTTGTGGTAGAGGTTAGTTGATTCGAGGAATTTCAATGTCTTTGGGATTTCAGCAGTGCAGTTTAAAAGCTCTTTCAGGTTTGGTGTTAGGTCTAGGCGCTTGTATGTAATGGTGTATTCCTGGCAGTCTGTGAGAATATGTTTAACGGTTAAAGCACTATTGCAGTGACGGCAGACGGGAAGATTTTCAGAAGACATCAAGTAACCATGTGTGTATTTGGTATGGTTGATCCGCAATCGTCTAATGACAGCAGCTTCTCTCCTGGTTAGGAAATCGAGGGAGAGACAGCCGATTAATGGTTGTATATCGTAAAGGGCTGTTTTGCTGTTTTGCCAAAAATTTTGCCAGGTGTCCTTGGCGGACTTTTTGAATATTAGTTTTATGTCATCTGGGAGCTGGAACGTTATTGTGGTGATGGAAGAAGAGGCTTCTTTAGCATGGTGGTCAGCGTTTTCATTGTCAATAATTCCAATGTGAGATGGGAGCCAGATAAAACAGACTGTTACATCACGAGCTGAGAGAGTTTGATAGATGTCATGGATGATTTGAACTATTGGATGGTCAGATAGTATTGAGAGAATTAATTGAGGAAAGTGTATCGGTACAAATGGCGAGAACTTTTATTTGAAATTCTAGAAAATGTAAAACTTGATAACTTATTTTTAAAAATAAATCCAAAATAAATAAAAACCACATCGTAATAATTACTAAATAATCTAGAGCACATAAAAAAAAAGAATAATAGTTAATTTAACGTTACATTAAATTTCCATGTGGAATTATAGATATTTCCAACCAGATAGTGTCCATTGTTAATTTCCCACTTAACGTATCCTGTTTATTTCAACCCAGCTGGAATTAATAAATGATTTTGTGGTGTTTAACTTGTCAACCATTGTACTAATTTGACATAATTACGTTAGAAACATTTTTGTCTAGTCACGCCGTATTACTAGGGCTCGCGTCAGTTGTTTAATATGGAATATGTTTCAACTGAAAAAATACACTGGGTCGAACTGGCCGTTTAAACAACAACAAAAAATCCGTACCAAAACTACAGTAGCATTTTAGTTTGTTTATCTATAGTGTATTTTTATCATATTGATAGCTGAAACACACTTCAGGGTGATTAAAAAAAGTAAGCAGATTTGTAAGCGCTTCTTTCTGTAAATAAGTGTTCAGTTGGCAACTTTCGCTAGATTCTTCCTGTATAGTGAACCGCAAGTAGCGAGGACAATACCATTACCATTCAAATATTTATTTAGAAGTGATAAATTTGCCGTGACAGTGCAGTGTAGTTGAGTAAGAAAAATATCTTAGATTATTCAATTTAATTAATTAGTAAGTTCTACACATAAGTATAAGTATTTGTAGTCCTTTTTAAAGGCTCTGCTTAAAGCTATCAGCAGTCCAACTGGGTAAGAGGAATATTTCCCAGAGGAATTTTAAGATCTGGGTAGCTCAAACTGCTCTCAAGATTCCAAAGGACTAAAGGTGTTCTATCATCAAACAACGCAATTTTATAAGCTAGAAACTCTTCCATATACAACCAAAAAAACGTGTAAAAATAATAAATTGTCAATTGAATAATAATTTATTTCACATAGTTCGTCCCTGACTGTGGAATACAGGTAGACACGTCACTTATTATTACAGTTATTATCAATGTTGAAACGTCTCTTTAACATTGTTTTCTTTGCCGCAGGAATATTATGTTTAAACTCGATAATGATTTATGGTTTCCTGTTTGATATTTTTTACACCTAACAAAATAATACCGAGGAAATTAGGTGGCCGTGCATATATTTGAACTAAGAATAATTATGCTGATTATAGTAAATTAAAGAGGAGGGCACTAGGTGGAGGTTATTGAAGGGTTATTTCGTCATATCTTTTGGGAAATAAAGTTTTCAATATTTTAAAAATAAAAAAGTTAATTTGTTTTTTCCACGAGCTGTCATAATTTGATATTATCGGCGCTCTTGAGCAGAAAGTAACTTTGGCGCAGATATTTAAAAAATATCTGACATTAATGTAATAAGTGTTGCCTACGTACATAGGTACACGAAACTGCAATCTTGAAACTGCTAAGTACAAACAATGGCAATTAATTTTATTTTGGTGTGATCGTAGAAACAATCTTGTGTGTATGTCGAGCAGAAAGTCCTTTGGTAGTCTGGATTGCCAAAGTACTACTTTTTACTCTTGATACACAAATAGCTATTAATTTATTGCAATTTTATAAATATACAACGTAAAAGTGTATAGACTAACAAATTAATCCTAAATCCTGATTATTTTGGTTGGAATATTGAAACAAATTTATTGAAATATTGTATTTTTATTGGTTCTTTATAAGTATGCTAATTTTCAATTCAATTTGACGTGTAGAAGTCAATGAAAATTACATTTGAAGATTCTACTTCATACCTAAAGGATGTTTATAAATTCATGCAGAAAAATTTGACCGTATAAAATTATAATGGGGTTTTCCCATAAAAAAATTTCCTCAGCCCACCACCTTCTGATATATCACCTCTAAAAGGTGCTGAATAAAATTGAGTTTTTATTTTTTTTAATATAAATTGAAATAAAAAGTTATATAGTTTATTTCTTGATGTCTGACAGCCAAATTCTCAAGATAATTAATGAAATATTCAGTCGGTTACAAGATTATTTCAAAAATAATTTATTGTTTCAACTGAATGTACTGTATAAATGTATGAAGGTCATTTAGTTGTTTTAACTAACCAAATTTACATTGATGTTACCTTTATATATCAGATCGGGTATAAAATTAAATAGTTAATAAATTCCTTACATGAACGTTTATGGTTTACTACCTGATTAGCATCTGTGACCTTTTCGCGTGCTGTCAGACAATAAGAAACAGACTATAGACAAAGATTACAGAATAAAAATATAAGATGTTTCACTCGTTCGAATTTATCGCGTAAAGCACGGATGCCGCTGGTGACTGTCTGGTGACTTGGATGGTACAGTACCTCGCTACGTCCTTACTTGCATTTAATTTGGCATATTATACGGGACGTCGCCCGTCGAGCGCTGTTATTTTAGAATGGTGTTTATTGGTTGTTCGTGTTTTATATTTATGTTGTATAGATTTTTTAAATTTATTAATCAATTGTTGAAATGAGCAAAAAGTCATATTAATATTTTTCTCTTTAATAGTAAAGGTTAAACACAAAATATTTGGTAATATTTGCTAATACAAAATTATGAATTTATTATTATAATAAGGATATTATATAAACAAGTACATTAAGCGAGAAAACACAAAAATTCAATTCTATAGCTAACCAAAGGGGAATTGGTCAGTTCCTTTTGAACGAACTTACTAAATTTTCTTTTCATCATCCATGTAATCAATTTCCTTTCAAATATTATGCCAGTCTCTATACCAGAGTCCGTATATATTTTACTCTCAAATGTATATCGAAAGATTTGAAAAACAAGAGATTAAATTTAACACATAAACCAAACTCAAAACTTAGTATTTTACAACATTTATAAAAATTTTTAATAAAGGTATCCTGCAGCTGCTTCTCTTTTTACTGTTTTAACCTTCTCAATCCAAAAAATACGCGTTATTTAAAGATCAAAATTTAAGATTTAGTGGCCCTATTATTCTGGTGGCTAATGAGTATATTTAATTGAATTTGTAATAAATATCCTCTAGACTCTAGACTATCAATAGGTATCACAAAATTACTAAGATGCTGGATAAAAACTGTGAATTGATTCATTTTAAAAATTCAAGTTTATTTTTTACTTGCCTTTTCAAATTCACATCCCGAACATTTTTCGAAATAATTAACATTTAAAAATAAACCTTTGTGATAAAGAATCCTATTAATTTAAATAATATATATTTCTCTAATTACCCCTGTATAGCTTAAAATAAAATAAGCTTTTCGAACTTATCTGGTATCTACCGGTCTAGTTATTGACAACAAAA
>CAJUYI010008195.1:0-11219 GCA_910591695.1 Galerucella pusilla
TTTTTTTCGACTAGTCGACATTATGTCGGTACAAAAAAAGCAAAGAAAAAGCTATGTTGTCAAGGAGCTACATTCAAAAACAGACATAAGTATAGTGACGATAGACCATTCTAAATACGGGTCACTCAACTACTACAAATAGCCCGATATTAATATAAAATGTAAATTATAATTAAAAAACTACTCGGCAAAGTACCAGAAGCACGAGCATTTTCCGTCCACAGTGAACGAGCAAGAAAAAATACGCTTGTTCTCTCACTAGCCCTTATATACTCACTAGATGGTAATTGATGCAGAATGCTCGCCGCTCTTGTTTGATCTTGCTCGTTTTTTAGTGAACTCATGCCTTTTTATATAGTCTGAATCGAACTATCTTTTCAGACCCCTCCAACAACATTCCTCCAAAGTTAGTTGGAGAAAAAACTTTAGGAAAGATAATTTCAAATTCTTATCTGACCGACATTGTTTTATTATGTCCTGTTGTTGGATCGCCGTATCCCACATTCAAGTAAGTTTATTTGTTTTTCTAACAAAAAAGCAGCTTGTACAATAATTATATTACACAAATTCAATTCCAATTAACTTAATTCTAATTGCAGTTTTTCAAAAAGAACTATTTTTGTGATATAAGTAGGTACCCTAAAATTAATAGACATTTTCTTAGGTATATAAAAACGTGGAACAAATAAAATGAATGGATTGAAAACATAAGCTAGGAAACACTTCCACATCCTGTAAACAGAAATGTTTCTGTATATTTTTCTGCATTTGTAAATGCATTCGAAGAATACAAAATTTTATTTTGTCACCCGAACGGCTGTAAACGAAAATAAGTTTGAAACTACAGTACTGATGTGTAGATATATAATAATATATTCTTCTTGCGGTGAACATTCATTAATACCTAAAATATTGATTATGCCCTCATCTTCTAATCTGTTTATCAAGGAAGTCTCAAAGACCAGCAGTGCTATTCCTTGAAGGAATTTTAGATTATTCGCAATCTTCACTTCTTCAGTTTAGCCAAGTCTTCATCTTCTATCCAGTAGTATACCAGGCTTTGTGCCCTAGGAATCAGTTTTGCTATGCAATCTACAAGTAGGTACCTGAACGGAGGTTTTTTCTTCTATTCCACAGAATCTGAATTCTTCCTTTCCTACTAATTTAAGCTTCTTGAGGTACCCATTCAGAAAGCAGTGTTCTGTTAGGACACCCGCCAAAACTTTGACTGATGCATTCTTTTGACTTTACCTGTTGTTTTCTAGGACTAACTTTGACTAAACCAACTCTAATAAATCTTTCCGATGGTCCGAAATCGCTTTTTGATATGTAACATCTTTCCGCTCGGTTCCCTGCAATTTGTGGCAGTGATTTCGTGATATGGGACGGAAGTGTGTAACAGGCCAGAGAAGCACGCGCTATTTGACATGAAAATTGACATGAAGTTGGCTGACTTCCGTCTTCTTCTACTAAATTACCATGACCTCCTAACCTCAGATTATTGTTTTTCGGTCAGTCAAGACCACATATTTTATACCAAGTCCCTAAATCGAAAATTTTATCTAAATCGAAAATTTGATTAACCACTTTTAAAATTTTCTAAGCCGGGAGTCCGACCACACGTGATTATTCTGTCATGAAGGAAAAATCTGTACGCTAAATTTTCTACATTATTAAAGGGAAACATAAAAGATGACCAAGAAATCGGGAAAACTAAAAAACTCAAAAAGTGGTTGAATACTCGAAATTGGCCATTTTGAGGTGTTTAAGCTCGATTTCGACAACTAACAGTGGTACCTACTGTATTTGAGTTTTTCAACGTTTTTTAAATAGTTTGAAATCATAAGTGTACCTACTTTCATATTTTAGTTATCATAAGTTTATTGTCTCCGCTCTCTCCCCAAATTGAACAAAAATAAAAAAGTATTTATTAAAAAATTTAATTGAATAAAATAAAATTTTAATAAAAAAAGAAGATTCTTCCTTATATATCTACAATTATTTCAAATGCTTCAATAATTTTTTTCAAGATTTCACTCGCTTTTTATGTACCTATTTCTTCTAATATTATATTGGTCCTTAGTCCGTAAAAGGGTTCCGGTTCCGTTTTGAGTCTCTATTTTCAATTGTTCATCTTCTATTTTGTTTTCCACTATTCCAGTTTGTCCTGGAACCCACAGTAGGACGAGGATGTTGTTCTGAACTGAACAAAATGGTATAGTTTAAGTTTAATATTTATCATTCATCTCATTACCTGACTTTGTTGTCCTGTCATCAAGGACCAACCAAACCATCAATACCAATGAACAGAATCCATGTGGTAAGGGTTAAAACAGCAATCACTATAATAAATAATGATAATTACATTTGAAAATCATTCAAATCAGTCTTTGTTAATTAAAAACTTGATTATAACTTGAATTATGGATATGTTTGGATGGGAACATCCCTCAAATATTATTTAATATCATTAACTGCTAAATTCAGCTGTCAACTTACTTCTTTTTCAGTACTAGCTCGTAAAGTAAACCTTCACGATGCTTTTAGATTTATTGCTGAAAACCTATTTCTTGAACCTGATTCTGAGTAACGTTGGCTTTTATGCGCAAATATTATAAATGATTCATTGGATTTCTTACGTTCCAATGAAAACTTTCCAGACAAATCTAATACTATTTGCCTAAATATGTCTTCAGCGATTTTGTTCCAGCTTCAACCAAAAAATTTTTTTTTGTTTACAATAAGTAACTGTTAAACTGGATGGATGAATATTTAATTAAACCGATTATTTATAGAAATATATAAGTATAATCAAAATTCTTGTGCTGTCAAATTAAAATTGAAAAAACACTTTTTTTGTATGTACCTACAGTGGTTATATAAATTTTCTAGAACCAACTAGTAACGTAGCTCCAAAGTCTTCATCTGGAAGATATGGTAATATTTTCCTTTCGACTAATATAAAAGAAGATGCTATTATTACTTGCGAAGTATCTGGATATCCTGCTCCTAAGTTCAGGTACATCATTGTATATACATGAATAGATCTTTTAGGTGTCATTAACCATTCTCTTCAATATACATACATCTATATCAAATCTATACTAGTATTATAAAGAGGAAAGATGAGTGTGTATGTTTGTTTGTATAGTTTGTCTCAAAGTATATCGTCCGAGCTTTTGACCTTCTTTGAAGAATTTTACCTGTAATGAATCTCAACAACAGTCGAGTGACAAGGCAAGGGCGGATTGGTTGTCAGACACTTTGTATAAGAATGTCAATGTAATATATATTTTATTTAAATAAAACCTTTAGAAATAACACATGGTGTAGTCTGTCTCTGAATTTAATTAAATAATAATTATAATATCAGATGACGAAAGAAGCAATAAATATAATAGTTATGTGATTCAAGAGCAACATATTCAGGCACACAGAGAGATCAATAATTGTTAAAAATAGTGCGTGAACGTCCGTAATGAGTTGTGAGTCCTGTGTTGTTGCATCGCGAAACCACCCCTCCCCAAAGTGTTCGCATTGTGACCGAAAATTGGTGCCAAGTAGCCACGTGTATTTTTTCAGTAGTAATTAGTATTAGTAGTATCACAGCGTTTTCCATTGGCATGCACTTAGTTGGCACCAAGTTCGAGCGTACTCTACACCAGTGTACCGATATTTTGCACTGAGTGCAGGGTCAATGGAACACAGAAAAGTTGTCAGTTGTCATTCGTCAAATCAAGTTGGTTGTTTTGTGGTGGTTTTTGTTGTTTTGATTAAAAGCAGGTGCAGTTTTATGTATCCTTATCTAGTTGTTTTATTATTTAACATTGAAAATAATGAGAAAATTTTTATTAAAAGTACATTGAGAGATTATTCATTTCCTAAAACAACTTAATACTTCCAATCACTGGTTCAGTATTTGTAAGATACTCTACTTTTACAATAATATCAGTGAAAAATAAATAAACTACTGTTTTTCTTTCGAATTCGCAGCCTTCATCATTCGCCGCCATTTTGCACTCTTGCACTATACTCGAAACTACCTCCTGAGCAGGTGCCGAAAAAACTGCACTCAGTGCACATTCGCTTGCACTAGTTTTCCAATGGAATATGAAATACTGGTGCAGTGCAGCCAATGGAACACAAAAATTTTGCACTCAGTTCAGATTCAGTGCACCCTAGTTTTGTCAATGGAAAACGCTATTAGAGACAGTTATTGTTCTAAGAGCGTCCTAAGTTTGACCGTGTACGTGAACTCTAGTTTTTTCTTATACTATTCTGTGTTTGTTACTGTATTCATTTAAATAAATCCGTTTGTGATTCCCAACCATTTGTTTTTAACATTAGATAACACTTTTTAACGAACCGGTGTTTTATTTAAAGACATATGTCACAATAATTAAACAGTCACTTAGCCTGGTTAGATAAATACTATTTCTTTAATTTAGTTGAAATTAAGATTTTCGATATATTTTTATGAATGAACATGATTTTTCCAAAAAATATTACTTTTATCACGTTATAGTATATTACACACCGAGGTGGGAAGAGTTTCATTACTTTCGAGAGGTTAGCTATTATCTCGAGACAGGAATGAAACTTCCTATCGAAGTTTGTATACTATTTTATTTACAACCATCATATCCCGATCAAAATTAATAAATCTTTGTCTCGTTCTGAACACACCTAAAATATTACATTTGACAACTGTCACCAATATAAATAAATGTCAGATAAAGTCTGATGGATATGAAAAAATATTTATTAAAAATGGATAATATTAGGTAACGATCACATTATTTTAGACGGCGGAGGTCAGGGCGGGAAGTAAAGGTGTGTAATATGACTCTTTCCAACCTTCAATGACGTTAGTAATGACATCATTACATATATGGTTGTGAATAAAATATATTTCATTGGACAATAATTTCAGTGATGTAAACATATACGTCAAAAACAAATAAATTTAACGCTCTAGTAATCACGTACAGATTCTATAAAGTAAATGTTGAAACAATCACTATAATTTTATTTATTACCTACTTTGTTAATCTATAAGGTGGAGCCAATTGTACTAATTTCCTTCCCTAAATGTAAATTAAACAACCAAAAATATGGTACTTGAAAATACAGTACGTTGTTTTTATCTAGAACCTACAAGTAACGTATCTCCGAAAAGTGCCGGTAAAAAAATTGAAGGAAGCATCGTCCAAGATTTTTCGTCTGGAGTGGACGCTATTATAACTTGCGATGTCACTGGTTACCCTGTCCCACGATATAGGTACTTTTTATTCATTCAGTATTTTCAACTATTTGTTTTTATTAATTTAGAACCAACTGGACAAACATCGCCTAAATTATCCGGAGATGGTCTTACAAAACAGCTTGGAAAACGTGATTTTGACATTGCGTTACTATGCGATGCTCAAGCTTTTCCAACCCCGAGGAAAAGGTATTGTTTAAACATAAAACATAGAGTGACCATTTGTAACCACACTGTTGTTAAGACAATTTTTACCTATACAAATTCTGATCTACATAATTCAGAGTCCAAGAAATAGAAATCAGTTCACATTTATGCGTTAACACTGCGTAAAATTATGGAACGAAGTAGTATCTGAAATATCTACCAAAACTGAATGTGTGATTTGCCAAACTTATGTGTAGAGAGGTTGGAGGAAACTAAATTCACGCATAAAACTGACTGCTAAGCTAATTTAATAGGACTTAGCTCTTACCGTGTAACGTCTAAGTTGGTATAAATCTATCAAAAAACACTCCTCTCAATAAGAATACTCAACATAGTGTATCTGGTCTAGATTCCTGGTCATTCTGATGTGGATGGCAATGAAAAGGCAGACTCCTTCGCAGAGGAGAATACCACGGTTTTATCGGATAAGAACCTTCCATTTGCCAAACAAACATTAAATACCTAGACTGCAAAAAGTCTTTCAGACTTCTGGATTAAACCGGGATTATTAAAAGACTTACAATCAGACGTATATATATAAAATTGAATACAATTTTAGAATATTATTTATTCTTAAAGTCTGTTGTATCTTAAATTTACAATTATCCATAAATATCTCCTTAGTCAAGGTAAAGTATAATGCATGCTTTTTTTTGTCCCGTGAAAATAACAGCAGCTCGTTTGATATTAGTTCCGATTTTAGCAAGGGTACTTTGTCCAGGTATGATTTATTACATTTATTATTAATTTATAGAGCCAACTGGATCAGTAGGACCACAATTAAATTCGAGGACCATAAATATAAAAATTGTTGGATCGGGTAACTCCGCTGTTGCTCTATGTCCAGCGCAATCTTTTCCTGTACCTTTTTTTAGGTATACCTAAATCTTTTTATAATATTTAGCTTCAGTGGTTTTTAATTTTCAATATTTGGAAAATGTTTACTTCGAATCTACTACAAGTTTTATACACTTTTTGGTATAATGTTCCATTTAACCGAGCCGAGATTAGAAGCTGGGAATAATACAGTTATACAACTGTAGTGACCCAAAAATAACGCACTATTCAAGAGGGTGTCTGTTATTTACAAAATTGATTGTTTCTTGCAACACTCTTTAAATTTTTAGTTAAAAATCTCAAAAAATATAGCATAAGCCCTTAATATTTATATTATTTATAATAAACCTTTCCCAAAAGACGATACATTTTCCATTTAAATTACATGCCACTTACTACAAACATTTTTTTCTTGATCTCGTTTTTTCGTAGCACTGACAAACTCATATGCATGTACAGAATTTAACGCTCTACAAACAAGGTCCAAACAATTTTTCTATAAATTTACTCCTCCAAAAGTTATCCAATGTCAAAGTTAACCTTTGGGTAAATTCTCATATTTTGGCACTTTTACGGCAAAATATTGATTATTTTTGTAAAATTTAGTGTGAATTTATGCAGCAACATTTAACAATTATCAATTAGCATTTAACAATTAGTAAAACTGCCATCGTTAATGCAGACACAATTATAAATTAGTAGAAAATGCGTACAAGCCCGAGATTCTAGTTACAATAACCCTACATTTTCATGTCTATTTGTGCATTGGAACAATTTTGAAGATGTATAGTAGGATTGAAGCCTTTTTTCTTTTATTAGTACAACTTGAAAATAAACAAACACACAACATAACCCTAGGTCAACCGCTTTTCTATGAAAAAAGTAAGGATATGCGTACTAGTTGCGCACTAGATGAAAATTCGGTACATTTAATTTAAGAAAGTTAAAAGTTGGCCAACTTCGTAATTGTTGAATGATAAATAATAATTGTTAATTGTCTGCATAGAGGGAGTCATAGTGAAATGAGTAGTTTAACTTATAATTGATAAATTTTAATTGTTAAATGCTAATTGATAATTGTTAAATGTTGCTGCATAAATCCACACTTAGTCGTTATTCTTGAAAATATATAATTCCAATTGTGTTAAGGTAAAGTTTATCATAAATATCAATATATCAATATATTTTTTTTAGATGATAGACTAAAAATTGTGAGAAACATAATCAATTTCGTAACGAACACCCTACTATCCAACAAAGCAGGCTCTCCACAAATATCTAACTCAACAATAAAGACGCAACCATTACCTTCTCTCACTAAATATTATCTCACAATTCTCCAACCTTGCAGTGAGCCTAATCTTGATTAGATTAGAATACGATTGGCGAATCGATTGGCGTTGACTGATAAATTACCCTGCAATTAGCAGAATCTGCATGTTCCACTGTCTATTTTACCTATCGCGGAGAGATCTTATCTGAGTGAGCAGTGGCCAGTGAGATTGGGCTGCTCTAACCCTTAGTATTACAAGATTTCCCGTTAGATAAACGGGTTTCAAAGATTTAGCCAAGTCAGCATTTTCCAGAGCGATCCTCCGTACATGTTGATGTAGTGGAAGATCTTAACATCACCTCTAAGACTGCGCTCATTGCACCCGTGACTCCCATGCAAGTGAGTCGTTGCACTTTTTGCAACTCTGTTTTTTCCGTTTGATTACAACGTCTTGGTTAATCGAACAATTCCATTCTCATTAAGTTTTAATTCTCTGTCTCTTCACCACCAATCGACCGAAATTTTCTCTTACAGTGGAAAACTAGTTAAATAAACAATTATCTCCAGTTAACTGTCTACAAACGTTTTTCTTTTCATTGTTTCAGGTGGTACAAGTTCATCGAGGGAACAAACCGTAAACAAGCCGTCATCTTAAACGACCGAGTGAAACAAGTGGCAGGCACACTCATCATTCGAGAAGCAAAAGTTGAAGACTCTGGAAAATATTTATGCGTTGTTAATAATTCCGTCGGCGGTGAAAGCGTGGAAACTGTGTTGACTGTAACTGCTCCCTTAAAAGCAAAAATCGATCCACCAATCCAAACGATAGACTTCGGAAGACCGGCCGTGTTTACCTGCAAATTTGAAGGTAATATTTTGAACTAATAATTATTTATAAATTTATAGCTATTGAGGAAAATTTGTATTAAGAAAAATATTAGAGGGTCTATGGAAGACTCCAGCACTAGAAGCGCTGCAGTTTTAGAATATTTTGCAAACATTCTTCTACATCTATTATTCTTTTTCAACAATAAAAACACACCTCCTTCGTATTTTATACTTATTCCGTAGCCACTTTTGCTATCTGTTGATATAATGGGTGTTGCCCAAATTCGAAAGGGGTTCTCCCTCTTTTACCTATTGTGTATCCAGGTTAAGGAGTAAGAGAAGTGAGAGTGGGTCGCATTCTGTCAGTAAGTGTAGAAGTGTTTCCCATTCGTCCCAGCAGAAGCGACATTCATTCGATGCCTTTAGCTTTAAACTGTGAGAAAACTAAGTACGTTTCAACTAAGGCTTGTCAGTGCCTCTTTGACCTATTCTGGTTGAACTAGCTCAGTCCTGGAAAGGCATAAGGACCAGTTCGAATAGTTCTGATAGTTCCAAATAATCTTCGAGAAGCTTTGATAGCTGCTTGACTATCTGAGAAAGACGCGATATTCTGTCGACATTAGCTCCTACCAAATTGAATTGTGCACATCTTGGAGTAGTAAATTCCGGCACGGAATGTGTTTTATTTACAGATCGCGTAATTTCTTTTGGTACCACCTTATGGTAGGATGCAAATAGCACGATTGGAGGATTCGTTTGACCATTCTCTTTTAGAGCTTAGTTCATACCTTTCTGTTTCTGTTCTTCACAAAATTGAATTGTTGTCATTTAAAGGAACTGGGTATAATAAAAGGGGTTGGTGAATTGCACCTTTTTATTCTTTTTATTTCAAAACTATGTTAATTTTCCATTATAATCCAGTCAAGGAGGTAAATTGTAGGCTAATTAATCCGAAAATAATGGCAGCCAGTTTGAGTAAATCCAATTTTGCGCTAAGGAGGATGTGTCAAATCCGGTAATACAACCTCAGATTGGAGAGAGGGGCAAAAAGATACCAAAATAAACCTACCTATTGGCAACAAATGCCGCTTTTGAAACGGAAAGTTCTCTATTAACATATGACCAAAAAATTATGGAAAAATAAATTATTTTTGTGCCAAAAAATGGTTGCCATTTAGCAAGGAGTGTTTAAAAAAATCTCCCATTGTAAAAAGTGGTACAAATACTCCAACTGATCCTCAAATTCACTCCCTGTATTTGATAAAAAAAACGGCAAAGATTTGAAAATTGACAAAATTAATTGCTTAAAAAAAATTCCCCCTTTTGGCCCAACACAATAACTCTTAAATTCCTTTATTGGTTATGTGCACAACTTTCCGATCTATTTTCCTTTATCAAATCTCACCTATTCGTTTTTAACTATTTCAGGAAATCCAATCAAGACTGTGAGCTGGCTCAAAGATGGAAATCCAATCGATCATAGCGACCCGGTGTTCAAAGTCGATGCTGTTCGGAAAGAAGACAAAGGAATGTATCAATGCTTCATTCGAAACGATCAAGAAAGCGCCGAAGCAACAGGGGAACTGAAACTGGGAGGAAGATTTGAACCACCGCAAATCCGACATGCTTTTAACGAAGAAACTGTTCAACCTGGTAACTTATAACTTAATACACATCTATTTGTTAGACAAATAGTAGTAGCTTTATTAGACCAGGTCTTGCCATGGCATCTTATTTGCTAGCAAACATTAAATACCTGGACTGCAAGGAGAGAGAGAGAAAATTTACCATGATTGATTCATGCTAAGAATGTAACACAACAAGTGCTTATACTATAAAAGACATAATATATAACTTACTTTGTCTTACATGCCTACTAGCCGTTACTGTCTAAACTGTCATAATAAAGAGTCTTTCTCTGGAAGATGGTTTCTGATGTTTGGCATGTTTTTTCTCTTGACCTCATACCTAAAAATCATTCAACTAAATTAAGTTTGTTTGGTGATTTATGAATAGGTGTGAACCACAATTTTATTGATCATGCGAGTCTCAGAGGAGAGCCGTATAGACCCGCTCACCTTAAACCTTACTTAACCTAGCCCAAGTAGACATATTATTATAAATAACATATTAAAAATCTGCTTAATGTTTATAAAAATGTTTTATCTTAACTAATTTGGATATGTTTACAGGAAATTCCGTTTTCATGAAATGCATCGCCTCCGGCAATCCAACTCCTGAGATCACCTGGGAATTGTACGGTCGTCGACTAGCGAATAGTGATGTGTATCAAATCGGTCAATATGTTACAGTGAATGGTGATGTAGTGTCTCATCTTAATATCAGTGCGATTCACACCAATGATGGTGGTTTATACAGGTGCGCCGCTAGCAGCAAAGTCGGTTCGGCTGATCATTCTGCGCGTATTAATGTATACGGTTTACCTTTCGTGCGTAGTATGGAAAAACAGGCGATTGTTGCCGGAGGCACCCTAATTGTACATTGCCCGTTTGCTGGACATCCTGTAGAAGCTGTTGTTTGGGAAAGAGGTGAGATATTTATAATTCTCTTAATTACACATACTGCTTTGTTTCAAACTTCCTAATTGAATAATATCGACAATTGACATTTACACATTAAAATAAAGTTTTTCTACAACAACCTCGATAAATGTTCATTTTAAGCGAGTGTCACAAAAAATGAAGTTTTACGGATCTATTAACGTCCCTAAAGTGTATCTTTTTTGGCCGCTTTTTTACTTTACGGCCGCTTTTTTACTTTACGGCCGCTTTTTTACTTTACGGCCGCTTT
>CAJUYI010008196.1:0-11219 GCA_910591695.1 Galerucella pusilla
GTAGTCCTCATGCAGCCAGTTGCCCCCAAACTGACCACCCTTTGAAGACGTGCCAGTTGCGATCTAGCCGTGACCAAGGTTACCCTCGGCCACCAGACATAATCACTCTATAGAACCATATGATCGTTTTGGGGGTCAGTCCCTACCTCGGACCAATGGCTCTCCTACAGGCCCAATACGTGTTTGTCACCTTGTTTAGGCGACTATCAAGATGAGCCTTCCATGTCAGTAATTTATCAAGGATCACTCCTAGATACTTCACCTGTTCAACCACCGGCAGTGGTACTCCATCAAGATTTAGACCCTCAGGTCTTATTGAAGATGAAAATGAATATGGATAGCTCAGAAAAACTGACGAAAATCTGTTTATTTGTATAGATAACATTTTATCTGCACTGGGGATTGTTCAACTAGGAGCGCAAAAATGGCAGGCACTGTACGGTAACTTAAACTCATGGATAGTGTATGGGAGTTTTTCCAAATTGAAAATTTTATCAAACGCATATTGGATGGAGATTTCTGCAGACTGCCCTTACTAAAAAGTACACAACGCGATTGAACCATCTGTCTGAACCATCCTCATCGGACAGGCAATGTCTATTTTGTTTTGGATATATACTGTGTACCTTTCCAGTTCCTTATAATTACTAGGAGTCAGGACCTCTGTTTCTCGCAGAGCACCTTTTAATAGTCGATTGTAGAGAGCTACATCCGTCCCCTTCGGGTCGCGGGATTTTACAGTGGTCCTGAGATTCTGGCTTTCCGTATAGGTCAGCCAGCGGTGGTCTGAGATAGAAATATGATCCGGAAGTTGCCAGTCCTGCATTTTGCTCGATATTTTGGCTGTCGCCAGCGTAATATCTATCAATGTTTAGCTACGGGTGTTGATAAATCCTTGCTGCCCAGCTCAAGTGGTGAGAGATTGAGTGCAACCCAATATCAGCTCCACTCTCTGATTGAGGCAGTGATCGACTAGTATCCCCATCTCTTTAGTCGGTGGTAGGGTGGCTGTATCTGAGGGTACTGAAGATACCAACGCCGTATATTTGCCTTTTACATCTGGACATTCCGCTTTAATCGCAGTAAGGTCTGAGGTACAGAATTGCGCCATCAGAAAGGCTTTGTATTTCCTTGGGACGTAAACGGATATCCTAGGTTACTGATTGCTTGGTAGGCTTAAAATTTTACTCGTAAGGCTACTGAAACCAGTAATTTTGGTCTTTATTATCCAGGGCTCCTGGATCAAAGCTATTGCATGCACACATCAAGGTGGCGACATAGTGTTGCCGTTGCCGCCTCTTTGTGTTGGAGGTTGCATTGTATAATATTTACCTTTTTTCCAACGTCCTTGCCTATGAGAAAGTTAGAAGTAATTGGATTTGCATTAGAGATCTATCTGCTCCTCCGCTAGGGGAGAGAGCCTACAAAGCACCCTCTCCTTTTCACCGGATGTCGTCTTGGGGACGTCTTCCGGGATCCAGAGCGAGCCCTTGTAAGCTTAGGGAGCCCATCCACACTGACGACCGCCAGTGATGCCCCCTTCCATAGCTTGAGGTTTTTTGTGACATTTTTCAACCACTCTAGCGTCCCGTCGTCATCGCAGACCACTCTGATGATTTCACCGGAGTATGTTCACGACTTAAACATGGGCGCTTTGCTGTTGCTGCTGGAGGCGGAGAAGATGATCTTGTCCAGCTCCTCTAGCAGTTGATTTTTGATGATTCTCTTCCGGTCTGCGGTTACCTTACCGTACGGATTATTCTCATCTATAATAGCAACCTTGAGGTGTCTCAAGGTGACATCCGCAATGGTCTTGGAAGGCTTCTTCAGCCTTCTAGGAGTCCCCACCGTGGAGGTGTTCAAGTGACGGCGCTTTTCTGCAGGGGCAGCCGGTTCCTTTCTTTTACTTTCTTCCTCCTTTTGTTTTCGGCGCCGCAAAGGCTATGAAATTAATAATTACCAGCATCTTTTCACAGCTGAAAATACCTGAGAACTTTCAAAATGCTGATGTTTTTCCGTGTATCTGGGCATATTTATGTATTATTCACATGAATATAACAGTAAGATTAATATTTACTTTTTATAAATAATAATTCACCGTGAACAACAAAGTACAGAACTGACGAGAACTGTCAGTGGGGCATTAGAAAAATACGTAAGATACATTGCCGCTTCGAAAGGTATGTCTGCATCCTATTTTGAATGGTGAAATTTCTTCCGATTGATAGGTCGTGCTTGCGCGTATTCTAAACACACACCTGCCTTTTTTTTCCATTTCCTACAACATAATGTGTTAAAAGGACATTAACAATCGATGACGCACACCAAGAAGCAGTCACGTAGCTATAGCTTTTACATGGGGAGGGTTTTGGTTTTTTTCATCTGATAGGTTTAGAAGGGAAAAGCTTTATTGAAGGCGCCGCCTAAGGCAAAAAAAATCTAGTGCCACGATCTAAAGCACTTTTTAAAGTTCAAGTTTTTAATTATTTGTTTGACCTAGCTACATCTAAAAGTATTTTTAAACATCGTTTTTCGTTTTGCCCCCTTCTGCTGAAATGGTTATAACCATGCCCACAGATGGTTCGGGTCCCTTTCTCAGTGTTGACGAACCTGCTCTTGCAAGTTTGTCAGCTTTTTCATTGCCAGCGATTCCTTTGTGACCTGGGTCCCACTCCAGTGTTACATTGTTCCGAGTCGCCAGTCTTCTAAGTTCTTCGCCGCATTCCCATACCAGCCGAGATGTTACCTGTATATTAATTTGGATGCATCTATTTTAAAAAGTGATAGATGATTGAAAATTGAAGCTTTCATTAAAACAGAAAATCAATCTCTCACAAGTATATTTAACCTCTTCAGCTAAATTATTCACAATTGTTGAAGAATCTATTTCTGTTGCCACATCCCGATGAATACTTATATTGCGGCAGTATGCTAATAAAAAATTATTGTACCTTTATTGTATTTTCTATGGGGAGGGTTTGAACCCCCAAACTCCCCCTCCCTTATATACGTCCCTGCCAAGAAGGGTATTATATAAACTCTAGTTCAATTCTTAATAATATTCTTGCCTGATAAGAAAGTTCCTGATTTAACTAGTGAAATCTTAGTTGAAGTGATACCATTTGAAGATATTCGATTGCCTGAAACAAGACTAAAATATTTCCCTTGTATAAACTAGTCAAACTATTCCTTGGTACAACACTCAATGAAGTAGAAAGGAAGAACCCAACCAAACCTTTATTTCCACAGCATAACATTGACAGGTGTCAGTTAAGTAATGTCAGTTACGCCTCCAGGGTCCGTATTCTTAAGTGACTAGTGAGATTCTCACTAGTCCCTCAAGAATATAAAAAATTGCTTAAAGCGGGTGAAGAAGTTTTCACTTCAACAATCATATTAGGCGTGAGCGGGAATGGGACTCCCACGTTTACAAGACCATATTATATCCAATATTTTGAGCCCACGAATATACAGTTCAGATATAAGTACTTTGCTTGTGAAACTTTCGTGAAACGTTGATTTATAGGAAAAGTCAATAGCTTGTAATACCATTATTTACTTCAATTTAATTTTAAAAGATTGGCCTCCATTTTACGACGGATAGTAACTTCGAGAGCTCGGTCGTTTAAAAATGTTATTTAGATTGGAAAACGTCATCTTTGGATTGATGATCAGATTTTCGAAAAATAAAAATCTTATTACAAAACAATGATTGATGAATGGAAGAAAATTTAGATCGCGTTTTTCCGTACAGAATTCTATCGAAATTGAATAGCGATAAGTTTGAAAACTTTAGTCGGGTTTTTAACCTTCTCAGACGCGAGCATAACAATTTTGCAGATCATTTTGTGGGAGTTTTTTTCTGCCAGGTGATCTTAAAAATGATGTGTACCTAATAGACTATGAGCCCATGGAGAAAAAAGTGTCGCGATTTGAAACAGCAGCAAACCCATTCAGAACGATAGTTTATCATGCCACCATCGGTTCCTGCACTATGACGTTCATTTTCTCTTGTGCGGAAAAGCGCAGTGGAAAACTGAACATTTTATTTTTCACCCCCTGAAACCGTGATATGAAACTGTACGCTGTTTGTTTAATTCGATAGCAGAATCATAGGAGATCGGTCGAGACTATATGTCGTTCAAAAATAATCGTGAGGAAAATCTGGGAAAATTTTCGAAAGCTCTTATTTTTTACCCTCTAAAAAGGTGATTTCAAACTGTACGGCATTGGTTTCTGTGGATTATACAACATATAAATAAATATTTGACAGTAGTGCCGTACAAAAAAGGTGTGTGAAAAGCCGAGGAGAATTGTTTATTTTCCGAGATTTTCCTACTCAAAAAAGATCATCTGAAACTGTACGGCATCTACCTAGTGCAATATGTTCCTTTTAGAATGAAATAATAATAAAAAATAATGTACAGAAATAATTGTGTGGAAAGCACAAGAAAAACATATTTCCAAAAATTTATCTACGTTTTCAACAATTTTCCTAGATTTTCCTCTCGTTTTTTTTGAACGGCAGAGTCTCGACCGATCTCTTATGGTTCTAATATCAAATGTGACAAACGGCGTACAGTTTCATATCACATTTTTAGGGGGTGAAAAATGAGAGTTTTCAACAATTTTCCTCACGATTATTTTTGAACGGCATAGACTCTGGACCAGTCACGTAGCTATAGCTTTTACATGGGGAGGGTTTTGGTTTTTTTCATCTGATAGGTTTAGAAGGGGGAAGCTTTATTGAAGGCGCCGCTTAAGGCAAAAAAATCGAGTGCCACGACCTAAAGCAATTTTTCAAGTTCAAGAAATAATGTAAAGTTTTTTTTTTAATTATTTGTTTGACTTGGCTACGTCTAAAAGTAACATCATTTTCCGTTTTGCCCCCTTCTGCTGAAATGGTTATAACCATGTATATATATTTTTTAAAGGAGCCATCCCTTCGCCGCCACCACATCAGTCTCTTGGGCTTATTGTGGATTCTCCTAACATTTCGACTACAGCCTATTCAGCCAATCCGTTCCTTGTATTAGCTTATACAGGTTATTTACCGGTTGGTTGTAGAAGTCTTCTGGAGTAATTTGAGATCTTCCATTCAGTTTTCGCCTCCTGTGGTCCAGCGTCTCACAGTTGCATAATATGTGCAGAGCTGTTTCAATGTCTTTTTTGCATCTCCTGCATGTGAGGTCTCCGTTATACATCCCTATTTTGTTCAGGTGTTCCTTTGTGGGAAAGTGTCCCGTCAGAAGCCCTGTTATGGTGCGTAGTTTGTTTCTGAGAGCAGTTCGTTTGCTACTTTTTCTAATGGTTCTTTCATAAATTTCTTCCCATGTGTTTGCTTGGGCGTATTCTTCCAGAGTTTTATGGATTGTTCTTTTACCCACCCTTTTAACCATGACCTAGTGGAGCATCTGGGGATGCCCACAGATGGTTTGGGTCCGTTCTCAGTGTTGACGATCCTGCTCTTGCAAGCTCGTCAACTTTTTCATTGCCAGCGATTCCTTTGTGACCTGGGACTCTGGGACCCACTCTAGTGTTACACTGTTCCGAGTCGCCAGTCTTCTAAGTCCTTCGCCGCATTCCTATACCAGCTGAGATGTTACCTGTATATTAATTTGGGAGCACCTATTGAAAACTGATAAATGATTGAAAATTGAAGCTTTTATTAAAACAGAAAATCAATCTCACAAAAGTAAATTTAACCTCTTCAGCTAAATTATTCACAATTTTTTGAGGAATCTATTTCTATTGCTACATCCCGATGAATACTCATATTGCGGCAGTATGCTAATAAAAACTTATTGTACCTTTATTGTATTTTCTATGGGGAGGGTTTGAACCTCCGAACCCCCCCCCCTTATATACGTCCCTGCTCTGGACCGATCTCCTATGATTCTACTATCAAATGTAACAAACGGCGTACAGTTTCATATCACGGTTTCAGGGGATGAAAAATAAAATGTTCAGTTTCCACTGCGCTTTTCTGCACAAGAGAAAATGAACGCTATAGTGCTGGAACCGATGGTGGCATGATAAACTATCGTTCTGAATAGGTTTGCTACTGTTTCAAATCGGACACTTTTTTCCCCATGGGCTCATAGTGCAAGAGAGCAGCATTGGTAGCTGAATATTAAAAGCCTGGAATGAATTAACTTTATATCTGTGTATTATAATAATTCTTCAGTTGTATAATTATTTTATCTGAATAAATCTGATTTTATATTTTTGTAATCAATGTGTTGAAAATTTAATGATTTTTCGAAAAAAACATTAATTTCACAGTAATAGCAAATATTTATATGATTTCTTGTTCATTTAACACACACACAAATCAATACAAACATAAAAACTGTCTTCGGCTATTCTTTACTCTGAAATTTAGATTCAGAACCGCATAGGTATCATAAGTTACGTCACGGCGAGCGATAACGCAAACAGCTGCCGATAAACGCCGGTCTTTTCTAGATTAATGTTGTTCAACTAATTACAATTTCAATTTGTCTCAATATATTTTTTATATTTTTTGCAAAATATCAAGGTTGAAAATCCGTCTGGCTTATTTTTCTCTTAACTCTTTGAACATTAAACTACAGCATATGAAAATTTTAAATTGCCCCAAACATATTTTTGAAACGAAAAAAATTATTATTTTAAAAAATTCAGGGGTTGATTAAGCCCCGCTACTCACCAGCCAGGGGTGGCATTCTGTTCACCTAGCGAGTAGTCTTGAATCGATCTTGTCGATATACACATTCCGTTCACCAAGTTTGGTTGTTTTGGAGCGACAAATAGTTCTAATTTCTGATACCCATAAGGTGTCACCTACGTATTTTCTATATTTCCTTGTCAAATTATCAAAGGTAATACCACGAGTGCTTCAAATTTTATCGATAATTTTTTCTTTTCCACGAAAACTTGTTTATTTGGCAAAAATATGAAAACAAACCGATTGATAAAATCACGAGTCCGTTAGGACGAGGGATTTTATCTAAATTCGGTTTGTTTGAATGTTTTAGCATCAAATAAACAAGTTTGAGAGATGAAAATAAAAAATTATGTGATAAAATTTGAAGAGCGAGTTGTATTTGGGAAGATTATTTTTTCAACAATTAAACATTTTGTATTACCTGAATATTCAATATTCTCTTGGGTGATGGCACTCAATCGGTTTGTGTCCATTTTTCAATAAACTTCGAAGCACTTTTAATTAATTGTCAATAATGACAAATTCAAAGTAAAATTTTGACGTTTCGATGTAAACAAGGTTTTATCGACGAGGAAGCAGAATTATCAGTATAATACCGAATGATTGGCTAGAATAATGTATTGCTATTGGTTAAAACCACCAAAATGTCAGATTTTGACAAGTGAAAAAAATAATCTATGTAAAATGTAAAATCCAGGTGACGTCGCTTAAAAGCGATCGCTAGTTTTTATGAACGGAATGTCACCCCAGGTCTGCAATTCCGATTTGGGATATAATAGGACATGTTTTCTATTCCCCAATTAGGTGCAAATTTGGGTCGTGACGTGAAAAAATCTTGTTTTGTGCTTAGCTCCAATCGTTGATCCTGGCTGAACGCGCCATCTGATCAGCATCAACATGTTTTACTGTTCACCTTCTGATTTTGTTAAGAGCATCCTGTACATGAATAAGGGATTGACATTGAATAAAATGCTCACACAACAAATATCAGTTAAAAGGAGTTGAAATCCTCGAATAAAATCTGCTTGGTTTGGTTTGCGAAAATTGCCATCTGCCTTTCCATACATTAAACGCATATCTGCATAATTTTCACTGAACGTGTATTCTGCTATTTCAGACATTGCACAATTTCCTATTCAACTGCCAGCGTGACAAATAAATTGACACTTTTCTCAAATAATGATAAAACCTGAATATACTCTGTGATGTTTCGCAGACTTTATATTTTTCGAGAACCGCTCGAATTGTAGAACGAGCATTTTATTGAAAATTAGCTGGTAGATAAAACCTGACAGTTCCACAGCTGATTACTTCCACACCATTATGGAAGTTTTGACATTTTTATCAGTAACTCGACATAATAGATAAATTTGGTACAATATAAATCTCAGTACACGTCATTGAGAATTAAGAAAAAGACGTCAACACTTCTTTTAGTTTTCTGCTTCTATCCACTGTCACTCAGTAACTTTTAACTTAATAAATATCGATCAACTTTATACCAAATACACTCGTCCGTTAATTGAAAACATTAAAAAAGAGAGGGAGAGAAGAATTTCACAAGATTTTTCATGGATAAATCCTCCTTTGGTTGCTGTGGGCACAGGAACTTTCATCTTCAATGGGTCAATGCTTTGAATTCAAGGATAATGTGTAAGACTGTTTCTTCTTTTTCCTTGCTTGACCGACAAATACGTTTCTCCTTATATATTCTTTGCTATGCATGTTTCCTTGGAGTGCAGTGACCGGTGAGTAATCCCAATACCCCTTCTAGGGTTAAGTAGTTCATTGGCAAGCGGTTCCCAGGGTCTTTTGACCAGCAGTTTGCTGAACAGACACGTGACTTCTGTACGCGGATATATTGCATTAATTCGCCGAGGTATAGACCATTCAACCATAGATCTTTCAAGCAATGGTTGACATTGGCCTCATTACAGTTTTATGTTGCTATATTGTGATATAGATAGATAGATTGATAGAAGATATTTCAATCCCGTTTAACTTTGAAATTAATTTTTGTAAACCTAAAAAGCCCCACGTTGGGCGCCAATTTGTAGCCTGAAAAGCCCCAGGCTGGAGCACTCCACCTCAGGGAGCAGCAATTAAACTATTTTAAGCGCTATAACTGGGATGGGGTGTACAATTCATATTAAATTGGACGCCACCAGCTTTTTAATCGAAACGAAAGCAATTAAAACCAGAAACAAAAGGTGGAAAGCTTAAAACACCTTGTAGAAATTAACGTCAAGCTACAAAAATATTAATAAAATGAATCTACTTATTCCCGAACACGTTTATCCAATTTAATATTTATTGAATAATCAATACAAAGAATAATTATTTATTGAAATATATGAAATTCAACATAAATTGAATATTTCAAAAAACTAAATGAAGAGAATAGCGAACTGTAATAATTAGCAAGCCAAATCCAAATCTTATACACATTACAGATAAGACGAAGGAGTTTATCTTAGAGGGTTGAGGTTTGCAGCTCTAAAGCTGCGGCCGCAGTATTATCGTGTTACCTGGAGAATCCCTCCAAGCGACCCTCCAATCAACCTGCGGGCTGTTTCCGTACCAAGCGATTGAATTGAACCAGGCGCACTGCTATTCCCCACCATCTTAAGTAGTCTATCGACTCGCCAAGCTAGCCACCAGGGTGCCGATTCTCGGGCCAGGGAACAGCGTTCCCCGAGAGAAAAATGGGCGTGGTTTTATTAAAACTTGATGGTGTCGTATTCTCGACAAAAAGGATCAGCTCCCTTCCTGGATTCTTAAGAGAACTATGCTCTCTCGCATTGAAGCAGTAGAACCAACGAAAGTTAAGAGAACGGTCAGCTGTTTTCTGTCTTCTCTGTATATTTTATTTGTCTTGGTGATTTGTTGGTGGCACGTTGGTGGTTGTTTTGAAGAAGTTTTTTTTTTAAGTATCAAAGTTATTTGATTACAAATTCAATAAGAGATTGAATTCATATTGTAACATGGACGATATAGACAAATATTTACTTGCTCATGAAGTAATAAGAGATTTGGAGGTACTTGAAGAATTAAATAATCAACCAAGAAGGCAATACCATGTAAGAGAGCAAGCTTTTGAACAACTAAGAGAAACTCAGTTTATTCAAATGTTTCGGTAAGCAGGGAATCAGTTGTGTTTGATATTTTCAACCAGGCGCAAGGCATATATTGGAAGAAAAGTTAATTTCGGCTGTTTATAAGCGAAGGATTCTACACTCATAGGTGCATAATTGACAAATTTTTCGGAGAAGCATTTGAAAATTTAACCTAACGGTATTTGGCAATTGTGGACAAGCGCAGATAAATCGACAGAGCGACTGCGGCAAACCAATTTGTTAAATCCACCATAAATATGTTGTTTTTTATGTTTTCAGAGATTGAAAAATCGTTTTGAAAAAAGATCAATTGCAACAGTTTCACGTATTTATACGTACAGATGTCGAGTAAAAACTAAAGGGAAGATTTGAAGTGTGACATATCGTTTATTCGAACAGAGCATAAATTTCAACACATACAATTTTCCTCTCTGACACAATACAAGCGAACATTCGTATTATATGTACGCATTTTAGGGAAAATGGCGAAATTTGCTGCTACAGCAACACAATTGATTTTTACTGTGCTCGGGAAACATCTCATGTAATAAATCACCGGAAAAAATCCCTAGGAAACTGTTTTAGAACAACTTCTAATCCTTTTCTTCCTTGAATAATTATTATTCGTAGTCACGTCTTTCCTTTCTACTAAGACAGGTAATATATGGACTCTTTAGACTTGCAGGCTTTACTCCCTTGAAAAAACTAAAGTGAAATATAGCTTTTCGGGTAACGATAATATCCTCTTAAGCCCCGGATATTTAGATGTGGCTGTAATTACACAGAAGTGTAAAATGGAAAGTCAAGTTCTTAAGAATACGGACGTTTCTGCAGGTTTCCACGTTTCTCGTTAAGTCTTTTAAATAAATTGCAATTTATCCCAATTTATAGGTTAAGAAATACATTTACAAGAATCTTGTTTCACTAATTTTTATTAAGCTGTATCAAAAAGCCATTTTTATTTTATACCAGTCAAGAAAAGCATTGCTTTATATCAAAGCCATGATTGCGTGAGAATGTTCGAGACCATATATGTGATACTGTCATCACTAACGTCTTTGAAGGTTAGAAAGTGTCATATTACACACCTCAACTTCCCGCCCCAACCTCCCGCCCTCATCGATCACTTTCCGTTATCACTCTCCGCTCTCACTTCCCGCCCTCACCACCCACCCTCTAAAATAATGTAATCGTTAATTTACTTTAGATGAATATTTTTTATGTTTAAAAACTTAACACATTGATTAATATTATACTACCTATTTCTGGAGGGGTACAATCCATCAATTCATCTGAGGACATTTTTCTTGATTTATTTTTCGCGAACTTAATTTCCATCTGCCTTTATCTGCGTAAGTACTACTTCGCTACCCCATACAGGGCCATGATACGGG
>CAJUYI010008197.1:0-11217 GCA_910591695.1 Galerucella pusilla
AACCACATATTTTTCTTTTTACATCTTGTTTATTATATTTTGGAAAATGCGAAAATAAAGTTACTGGAATAAGCCAGTATTTAAAAATATAAATTGTAGTGTCCAAGCGTTTTTCCCAAACACTTTCTCATTTATTTGTTATCGAATTTATTCCATTTTGGCTGTTACGCACTGTATATTTATATAGTATGTCCCTCCTCGAGCAATTGCGATAAAAGTGACCTTTCTCTGGCGTCTGCTCATATGATTAATTTTACATTAAATTCAGAAGCTATAACTCCAGAACGGGTTGAGTCCTTGTTTTTATTTACCATGTTGCCATTTCAAAAATTTGTCTACATTCTACGTAAAATATTACTGACTATTTCACTAGAGTAAATATTGATAACTGACAAAATTTGAAGGTTTTGAACTGGCAATTTTTTGTCTTGTCGCGGCAATTTTTTGACGTTGAATATATCAAATCTATGTGTATAAATTTCTGGCCTTGTATAATTGAAGTTTGCAATAAATAAAACGTTTAAACATATGATTTTTTAGTTTTTCTCTCGTGAAATAGTCGAATACCACTCAATTAAAAATTTTGTAAGGTAAAATTTTTCTCTTGTCGTATTCAAGTTTGTTGCTTTTAGGTAATTTTGCTCAAGACATTTAATCGCAAAATTGCCAAGCAACAAACTTTCATGACAAACGAAAAATTTTGCCGACAAAATTTTCACTCTCGTGGTATTATGTATGAAAATACCACTTTTTCTAAGTTCATATTGTAATAACTTTGTCATTAATAAAAAAATTTTCATAAAATTTCGGTAGTTTACATTTGTGATGATTCTGAATCCAGTGGTATAGTCATATTTTAGAAAAAAAATGCCCAATTTACTTTTGTCTTTTTTGGAAAAGAAAAATTAACATAGGGGGCCTTGAAAATAGTAATTAGGCTATGAAAATTTGTGCCAACATACTGTTTTTGATACTGAATCTAACAAAAAAAATTAAAACAAAATGGGTCACACTGTATATGTTTTTTTCGAATTGAATTTTTTAATTTCTATACTAATATTTTTATACCTCTCATTTTTTATTTATTTAAATATACGTGCGCTACTGACATTTGGAGAGAAAAACGGCAATCTTGAGAAAGGTGCTTCGCGTAACTTCTTTCTTTCAAGAAAGTTTGAAACTGAATGCGGGTTGCTATGGCTGATTTCGGTTGCTACCAAGACCGTCATCGAATAAAATTGTTTTCGTGTACTTTTCAAAGCCATTCATAATATCTGAGAATTATTGATTTCAACTACAGATACAGATGGAATTGACGATAAACAAGGCGTATCAACTTTATTGAGAAAAATAGTATTCTTTAGGGAGCTTATTTTGAAATTTAGATTACGATAGAACCTTTTTTTATTTTTCTGTGACGTGTAAAAGCATACAATTTATTCAGTATAGTTTGTCTCAATGTATATCATCTTCATTTTTGCCGGCAGTCATACAATTAATGGAACAATTGCAATAAATCTTATGGCCAATAGCTTGACCAGTGGCGGATCTTTTAAAATTGTTTTAAAAAGGATCAAATTCACAAATATCTATCTTTTTATCACACATCCTTTGTTTTTTATTTAATATGTAAAGACCAATTCTCTAAACTTTTTCCTTTTTCCTTCTAAAGAGATTATTAAATACTATTAAGTTAAATAAACTATAACAAGGCCCTTGCGAATGTTGTTTTGTTTAATTGCAGGTGAAATTATTTTAAGAAGGTCATATTTAGATTATTGCCGTCAAAAGCGAATACGATTTACTTTTAGACAAACTATAAAAGTCTTCATCCAATCGTAAAAAAATGAGATGGAAAATAAAAACAAACGAAAAGCCACAGTAAGACAATAAGAGAAGAGTTGAAACCATTTTTTAGGCTAACCCCTTTTATCTATCCACAATAAATAAGGGATTATAATGAATGCAACAGGGTTAAAAACTAATACCCGATATTGACTATTTCGATTCACATCTGCATAGCACATTTTCCGATTTGGTGGTCAGGTAAGATAATACAAAATTCACCCTCGCAAAATAAAAATAGCCAATATATATCTCCCTATTTTTCTATATAGATCCCTCACCTGGATCACCCCTAAAAGTATCTTTTCCTCTGCACCTCTTGCGCTCGTATGGTAAATACTTACCATTTTGTCTGTTTCAGAATCTTTACAATGTATTATTTTTGAAATTTGTCACCTGGTGGCAGCGACAGGAAAAGGGTGGAATAAAAATTGAATTTCTAAGTGAAAGTTCCGTCGGTCATTGTATGGCGTTTTATTTTTCGAAATTTTGTAATGGTATTGGCAGATGTTTGATTTCGATTTGAAGAAGGCAGTCTGTTCGTGAACACTCCAATTCCGCATTAGATGATTATTAATTTGGTAGAAAGTAAGGGTGAAATTAATATTTATATTTATTTATTCACATAACATATACAGTGTTAAAATACTGTCTGGATTCTAGACGGAGAATATCTAGTTTGTATAATATTAAATATAGTCAAAAGCGCTCTTATCGTGTGGGTTCAAAGGTCACTAACCATATGTATCAAATTAGAAGACACAGAGGTTACCAAAATGTTAGATTACAAATATACCCGGAGAAAGTTGATGTTTCCTGCACACTGGTCGACGAATTTCCACTTTTTCATTCATTCTCGAAATAATCTTTCAGATTAAGTACCATTTTTTTTGCTTGAGGATGCAAAATACCGGAAAATTTATTCTTATTATTCATATTGTCACTTTGAATTGTCAAAGTGACAAAACTGACATTTAAATAGCTGGCAAAAAACTTTTTTTATTTATTTATTTATTTTTTTAATAAAATTTAAGTGCCTCGACAACTATGGCCATTGGCACTGTACAAAAGACAAAAAGACATATATAAATACATACACTATCTTAAAACATAAAATATGTAAAATACTCGGTAAAATATCAATCTAGTTTATATTTTGTGGTAGAGGTTAGTAGATTTGAGGAATTTCAATGTCTTTGGGATTTCAGCGGTGCAGTTTAAAAGCTCTCTCAGGTTTGGTCTTAGGTCTAGGCGCTTATATGTAATGGTGTATTCCTGGCGGCAGTCTGAGAGAATATGTTTAACGGTTAAAGCACTATTGCAGTGACGGCAGACGGGAAGGTTTTCAGAAGACATCAAGTAACCATGTGTGTATTTGGTATGGTTAATCCGCAATCGTCTAATGAAAGCAGCTTCTCTCCTGGTTAAAAAATCGAGGGAGAGACAGCCGATTAATGGTTGTATATCGTAAAGGGCTGTTGTGCTGTTGTGCCAAAAATTTTGCCAGGACTCCTTGACGGACTTTTTGAATAATAGTTTTATGTCATCTTGGAGCTGGAACGTTGTTGTGGTGATGGAAGAAGAGGCTTCTTTAGCATGGTGGTCAGCGTTTTCATTGCCAGTAATTCCAATGTGAGATAGGAGCCAGATAAGACAGACTCTTACATCACGAGCTGAGAGAGTTTGATAGATGTCATGGATGTTTTGAACTATTGGATGGTCAGTAAAGTTAGTATTGAGTGAATTAATTGAGTAAAGTGAATCGGTAGAAATGGCGACGCGCTTGACAGGAGAAGAGATTTGCTTGAAAGCTTGGAAGATGCTATACAACTCACCAGTGTGAACGCTACATGTTGAGGGCAACCGATAGAAACCTATTAGTTCGTGGTTGGTTGTGACGGAGCAGCTAACACCAAAAGAAGTTTTTGAGGCGTCTGTGTAGAGAACTACATCATAGGGTGTTTTTTCTAATATTTCCAAAAATGCTTTCTTTATAAGTATGTTGGGCGATTCATTTTTATTGAATTTGGAAAGGGAGGTATTGAATAAAGGAAGTTGTTTAGTCCAAGGAGGGATATGAGGTTGGGGGAAATGAAAATGATTATGTGCTATGACAAAAAAATACCATCTTAAAGCCGACACTTTCCTTTTCAAAACGCCGTATTACAATTATTTATATCTACATTATAACTGTACAATAATTTATAATGTACTCCGCCGCGCTTCAGTAAATAGAGTCGCGCGGATGCGGAACACATACTTAGTTTACCGAATTTCTTCCGGACAAACCATTGCTCGGACGAAAGAAACGCAGGAAACCTTTTTTGTTGCAAAACACTCCCCCTACAAGGTGGTATTTTTTATTTTTCTCTACCTTCCTCCCATCGCGAAATATTGAAAAATTTCGAAAAAAAAAAGTTTTTTATTTTTGTTTATTTGGGATAGACTGCTAAACTTTTTTTTTATATTAATCTAAATACTTTGAGGTATTTATGAAAAAAATCAGATTGTAGTTCTTACCCTTATCATCTAGCCTATATGTCTATCGATTTTGCAGGAAACTCTATTTCAGTATATAGTTGTTACTACTGATATACAAACATGTATGTTCTATATTGACCTCTCCTATATTTAGCTGTATTCACCTGTTGTCCTTTCTTCTTTCTTAATAAACTTGAAAGATGTATGGAGAATGATCATCTGCGGCACAAGGTCATCGCAGGTGTCTTTAAAATTGATCAAGAATGCAAGGTGTTTATTTTCGATTGAGATGAAGGTAAGAGCAGCTGAGAGATATATTGGAAAGGAGGTAACCAATAACTGCGGGTTTATCGAATGTAATTTCCGTTAAATTGGGAAGAGGATTTTTCGATTTCGGTTGTTTTTCTGTCGCAATATTGTGGTATGGAAATATTTCGCGGCAAATATTAACTCAAAATTCACTCATAATATATGTAAAATTTTCCCTTCAACCGATTGGTGAAGACACCTTTCGAATTAGTCGGGATACGAGGATGTGTTGATATCTAGTTAGCCTAGACACAGATTATAGAATAAAAATATAAGACGTCGCCCGTCGAGCGCTGTTCTTTAAGAACGGTGTTTATTGGTTGTTCGTGTTTTATATTTATGTTGTATAGATTTTTTGAATTTATTAATTAATTGTTGAAATTAGCAAAAAGTCATATTAATATTTTTCTCTTTAATAGCAAAGCTTAAACACTAAATATTTTTGTAATATTTGCTAATACAAAATTACGGATTTATTTTTATAATGAGGATATTTATAAAAACAAATACATTAAGCAAGAAAACACAAAAATTCAATTCTATAGCTAACCAAAGTGGAATTGGTCAGTTCCTTTTGAACGAATTTACTAAATTTTCTTTTCATCATCCATGTAATCAATTTCCTTTCAAATATTATGCAAGTCTCTATACCAGAGTCCGTATATATTTTACTCTCAAATGTATATTGAAAGATTTAAAAAACAATAGATTAAATTTAACACATAAACCAAACTCCAAACTTAGTATTTTACAACATTTATAAAAATTTTTAATAAAGGTATCCTGCAGCTGCTTCTCTTTTCACTGTTTTAACCTTGTCAAATTCGTGATTTAGGGTTTGAATTACTAGAACATCCCCTTATTCACCAGATTTGGCTCCGTCCGACTATCATCTCTTTCCTCAACTGAAAAAAAGTTTAAAAGGTCGTAAATTTTCTTTCAACGAGGAGGTAATAAAAGCTGTGGAGGTCTGGTTTGAAGAGCAAGAAGAAACTTTTTTTTTAAAAGGTCTAGAGACGTTGTTGTAAATGTATCCAATTAAAAGGAGAATATGTTGAGTAATAAAATATTTTGACATTGAAATTTTGTTTGGTTCTATAGTAGGCTAAGAATTTTTCAATATACATTTATGCATATCGTTAATTTTGAAAATATTGAAAATCTAATAACTTTATTTGAAGGTAAAGGAATTATTTAATAAAAAAACTGACTTATAGGGGTAGTTATAGGAATATTTCGCGATTTAAATATTTATTCGTTAATTATCTTAATGCTTGGAAATATAGATATAACTTTGACGTTTAATGAAAAGAATTCAAATTAAAATTTCGGTTTATCTATACTTTTTTGGTTTATCGGTTCACACTAAACGTCTTACCATTGTATAAAATGCTGTTACATAAAACCGTTAAAAAAGAAAGTTCTAATGAAACTACATTTTGTGTAAACAAATATTTCAGATGTCTAGAACCGTTTATCATTTTTAACACTCTGTAATTTGATATGGTTTATTTCTTTAATCGACATCCCAGTCACGTGATAGTCTGTCATCCAAACGACTAGTATTTTCCAGTAATAACTATGTATCGGTGTGATTGAAAATACACTGTAAAAAATACATTCTTAAAATATTAAAAAAAAAATGTGTATGGAATTTGGTAAAATGTTTTTTATTAACAAGCTATTCTTTTCCTGGACGCAGAAAATTGAAATTTTTGTTGGTAAAAGCAATAAAGTGAAGGTTAATAATAAACACTCGAATAAGACCAGCTCGTACTGACCAGTGTTCAATATAACTTGTGATGAAGTTAACTATACATATGTATATTGAAAAATTCTTAGCCTACTATGGAACCAAACAAAATTTCAACTTCAAAATATTTGATTACTCAACATATTCTCCTCTCAATTGCATACCTTTATTACAGCGAACCTGCAACGTCTCTATGTCTGTACAGAAAGTACGAGGAGTAATAAATCATTCATTTAAGTAGATTTCATAGACGTACCAAAATATATTTTAAGAGGGTATACCGTAAGGTACATTTTGTATTGAACGAATGAGTTGCAGCTATGCTAAAGAATATACGATTTAGGTCAGAGGTAACGGGATGTACTAATTTTAATAAAAAAAGTGATAGAGGTCCTACATAAATTTTAGTAAATTTGATAAAGAAAGGCAACACAGTTTATTCATAATAGAAAACAAACCAATCTGTAACAATAATTCTTTTATATATTTTTGTATATATGTGTGTATAAATGCTATATACAGTTTCCAAATCTTGGCAAGATGAAAACATTAAAAGCGGAAGGCAGGCATTCGTGGAAGGTTTGTCGTTAGGTTTGCAGCCACCATCTGGAAATGGAAAAAGACTTATCTTTGTCCATGTTGGAAGTTCTGAAGGTTTTGTTGATGGTGGATTATTAACTTTTATTTCAAAACGCACGGGGGACTATCACGAAGATATGAATGGGGATGTCTTCGAGGAATGGTTTGTTCAAATGTTGGATCTGATTCCAAAAGGGGCTGTTATTGTTATGGACAACGCAAGTTACCATTCACGGTTACGAGAAGCATTGCCCACAAGTCGTTGGCGTAAAGCAGAGCTTTTGGAGTGGCTTATTTCGAAAAATATTAAGTTTCCAAAAGATCCACTAAGGAAAGAACTTTACAGAATTGCAAAAATGAACAAGAATAAATACAAAACCTACATTGTAGAAGAAATGGCTTCTTCTCGTGGTATATCAGTTCTTCGAGTTCCCCCTTATCATTGTGAACTTAATCCCATAGAATTAATATGGGCTCAGGTAAAGGGGGAAGTTGGAAAAAAAATACTACTTTCAAAATAAACGATGTTGTGAAATTGAGAGGACGAAGGACATTGATCACCAAGGGTATTGAGCACATCCTCGTAAATCTACTTACCTCTTAACCCTTTTAAATACAGGTACTTGATGATGGCTCGATACTCCAATTTTTCGATTTTCATAATTTCGATGGACATCTTTTTTCCTTTAATTTATCGCGTAGCTCTGGTTTACTTTTTTGACGTCCAACTTCACACTGACACTCCTAATGAGTTATTGTTCGTTGCTATGGTTACGCAATATTTTGTTTATGTATGGAACTGGTCTAGGCTAACTAGATATCAATACATCCTGGTATAACCCAATCCGTTGCAAGATAACAACAGTGTATAGTCTAAAATAAAACCAGCTGACTGATTGCATATGCTCGACGCGTCTTCGAGTCTGTACAGAGTTACAATATATTATTAAATTTTATTTTTGGTATTGGGCATCAGCAGCATCTGCCTCGAATAGCTTCTCTTTCTCCCCTTTGACAGTTTCTCGCGTTCCAAATTAAAAGAATTGCCGAGTTTGAATTTCGGGTAGCGAGTAAACAAAACTTTTTATTTTTATTTTTGGGTTGGAGAGAGAAGTCGTGTGTCGAGAGGGCGGATCGGGTGGTGCTTTTAAGCCATATTTGCAGATGAAGAAGGAACTAAACGGAAGCAGATATCGGGTTACAATCTTTTCGAACACGCGTCCACCGTTGTTGCATTTGGTTTTGTTCGTTAGGTTGTACTAGACCGTTGCGAGACAAGATATTATGCACAGGGACGTACTAGAAACTTTTTACAATGTGGATGGTTTGTATGATGAAGCTCAGGAGGACTGTTATCATGGGAGATATAGTCAAATGCAATCTTATTATGCGGGTCTTACGATTCAACAAAGACATTACTTACCGTTTTTGTTTTCTTTTATTGCGTTTAATCATAGCTTCCAAATAAAATCCGTAAGATGAATAAGACAAACTTATGCAATTTTGACAGGAGAAAAAAAGGATATATATTTAGTTTTCAGAGATTCTAAAAAGTCTTTCACCAGCGAAGGTTTTATTTAAATGTCATTTATGTCACTTTGACAATTCAAAGTGACAATATGAATAATAAGAAGCAATTTTCCGGTATTTTGCATTGTTGGAGAACGAGTACCTCCAACATTAACGAGTAGTTCTAACATTGTGAAAATTATGTAATATTTCAGTTTAAAGTCTAACTATATAGTACAACTTCATCCTTTATCTAGTTGTCATCATGACATTTATGGAAGTCAATAATCTAACCTCATTTCAATATTGATTTTGGCATCTGTCAAATTATGAATGATAAACATTCATCTCCATAGATTTTTTATTTTCTTAAAAATTGAGTAGTCTAGCGATGAAAAGTGTCACTTTGAAAGAAAACACTGAAAAGGTTGTCAAGTTTTTGATAAAGAAAAAATGTTGTGAAATAATTATTCCCACCCCCAAAAAATGTTGTAAAATAATAATAATTCCCACCTCTTATAGTTAACATAAAGTTACTCATGTAACTAAGTATTTTAAAAGTCATGATCAAAATCGTAACAAGTTCAATGGTAGGAACATTATTTTCTCATTAACTTTGAATGGCTAAATGGATCAACCTGTATTTTATACCATTGTTGAAAAGTACTATCACCATACCTATATTTTTATCAAGCATTTCCCTACCTAAAATTATTAGTTTTTGAGAAAACTATGTACCAAAGTTTTGACTCACCGTGTATTTGATGTAATAAATATTTGCAAACTTATTCGGGTTTGTAAATTTTGAAAATCTTTGGCTCCAATATATTATTATTCCCTTACTCCTATCCAATTATACTGGGCGTTGAACTTATTACGATTTTGTTATGGATAGTGAAGAAGATTTCAGTTTTAATGTGAAATATAGGGTGTCTCATTCAAAAATCTACAACATTGTATCCGTTATAGCTTGGGAAAAATCCCAAGTATTTTTCAAGCGGAAAAGTGCGCCCAGTTCAATATTGATAAAGGATGCAGAAGACAAAGGATTATCATAATGTCGGATAGTCAAGCAGACATTAAAGCACTGAGCTCTTGTGTAATCAGTTCCAAAATGGTGTGGGAATGCCAAGACAAACTCAATGAACTAGGCGAGAACAATATAGTCACCTTACTATAGATTCCAGGAAACACTGGAATAGAAGGAAATGAAATTGCAGATGAACTAGCAAAGAGAGGGACTGAAATACCTTTCTGGGGGCCTGATTCCTTTTACAGAATCAGCCCCAATGTAATATTGGAAGAAATAGGTAAAGCCGAGAAAAAGAGAAGATCTGACCATTGGAAAGATCTAGTAGGGTTTATACAATCAAAGACTCTGCGCTAAGAGTTTCAACAGGGATCCTAACAGGACATTGTCGCCAGAATGGGCACCTGAAAAAGCTCAAAATAGTGGAGGGAAAAGAATGCAGATTTTATGGCATGGAAGAAGAAACCTCCATCCACATACTTTCCAGATGCACATCACTCCAGAATCCTAGAGTACAGCACCTGGGAGATTACTGGATAGAAGAGGAACATTTATCTAAGTTGAAGCCTGCAGACATCTTAAAATTCCTCCTGGAAAAAGGAATTACTAGTTTCTGAGGCTCTCCTCAGAAACTGAGTAGAAGTAAGGGGGCACAATAGATCTTTTAGGTCTCATACATGCACACATACATCCGTTATAGATCCCGGATTTCTTTCCGAGAGTTTCAAAAAACTTTTCTTTTCCATCCTCTATAATAAACAAAATTTCTTAGATTAAAAAATATAGCAACTTTTGTTTTGTACAAGTCTTTCTGTTGGCAGTGATTGTTAGTCGAGGACTCACTGCCCATAATAATAGTATGAAACAATTAACAATACCCATGTTATGGTCATATATTTTTAAATACATGAAGCACACTTCCGATTTCCTACATACAATTACACCACTTAAAACTCAAATAATGGACATGAACGTAACAAGTTGTCAGTATCAGTAGGATAGAATGATAATTTTTTAAAGTAAAAGACTAACCTGGCATTGTTGCTGTTAGTCCTTTTTAATATACAATAGTAGTTTACCTAACTAGTGAGGAAAGTGATACTTTTCCGCACCACGCTATTGCAGATAGCCGAACGACGCCTTAGCGGAAAAGTCACTTTACGCTCGTGTTAGGTACACTATTTTTTCTACTAGCATACGGAAAAAACCCGAAAAATAACATAAAGAAACATTTATTATTAAATACTTATCAACAAATCAACAATTATTATTATTTGACATTCATTTGATGAGGATTATACCAGGGGTATTGAAAAATTATCGAAAAAATACGTTTTTTTTATCAAAAATTATAGCTGAATTCTAATGAATTTCTTGATTTTCCAGTCATTTGGTAAACTGCAATCATACAAATATACAGGGTGATTCATAAGTAATGGGCCAAATTGTAAATCTACGTTCAGAAGGCCAAAATAATAATATTTTTATTAACAATAATGGGTCTTAGTCTGCTCCTTACTGAGGTACAGGATGCTAAAGCGAAAAAAATAAAATAGATTTTGTTAATAGATCAGCTACTTTTCTACATAATGACTTGAAAATTGGGTATGAACTACTTTTTGTAAGGGTAAACAAGAATGTGTGAGAGGATTTGAGTTAACTCATAGATGTCGCCACATGCGCCATATGAATTAGATGAAATCAGCTACAA
>CAJUYI010008198.1:0-11216 GCA_910591695.1 Galerucella pusilla
GTGGTTAGCAGCAATCAATAGAGATGATTTAACAGAATCAAAAATCAAAAATCAGGCTGTATGTAGCAGGCATTTTGTTCAGTTTTGTTCAATAACAATATTTATAAAAACTAAGAAAAGTGATATATTCTAAATAAAAAATACTAATCAAATGAACAATATACTAAACACTAATAACATATACTAAATTGAAGCAAAATATACTAATAAATTCGACTGAAAAGTCTTGAGCACTGTTTATGACTGAATAGACAATACAAAACTAACCTATCTGTTTAAATTTTTTGCCCTGTACGGCTATATTAGGTCACGTGATCTGGTTTGCCTATGTTTCTATAGAACTGTGTAATATTATTTTGTAGTGTGTAAGTAGAAAAAAATTCTAACAGATATTATGTTTGATTTAGTACAGTTTCAATATTCATCAGAGAATGTAAGTCCACAAGCTACGCGAAAATACCTTTTTACTAGCTGGACTTTCAATTTATTGTTCATCGCAAGTAATTTACGCTGTAATTTTAATTTTTAATTTCAATTCACTTTGAAATTCTTTTTCTACTTTCTTACTTTACTATGAACGAAACTTTAGCTGCGCCTAAGTTAACTTCAATGCAAAACTGAATGCTGTTAACAGAATTTGACTGTTAAATGACAGAAATGAAATGTATATGGAACTCTATTACCTACCGGGATGAGGTAGATATCTGCATTTATCCCGCACGCTGCCACTAGCCACCAATGAACCAACCCAGCTTTCGTATATGTTCCCTGGCCCACATTATCAACTTCACTGTCCTCCTTGACTTGCCAAATTTCATAACCATATGCATCGATTGACATATTATGATGAATTGTATTGAACACAAGCTAATGAATATTACAGCGCGAACCACAACCTGCAGCTGCAGTTGCAGAATATTGAATTTGGCAATTCATAGGGTGCTTGCTGTAAAAGTGTTGTTACTGGATCTACGGCTTCATTTTGCAGCATCCAACACCATTTTTGGTGTTCTAAATCAATGCCTAACCAAGTATGAATTTGGTAGTAGACACGATCGATATGTTGATGAGGTGCTGTGAATTTGGTCTGCGCCTTCTAACTCGAAGTATAAGAAAGGTTTCGAATGAAATTTGTAGAGTATTTCATCTTCTATAATTTTTGTAAGTTTCTTTATCACCAGAATTAATTTTATTAATTCAAAAATAATGTGCTCAATCCGAATTACGATTACCACCATTCCAAAAATCACTTAGTATAATGCGATGAACAATATTGATGTAAGAAATTATGAACGAACATTCATTTTTGTTTGCCGGTCCTGTAAATACGAATAGACTACTAAAAGCCACCCACCCAATGTATGTGTGTTTCTAGAAGCTACTTTGAAACAAGATCTAAGTTCAACAGCCTCCAACACCTCTCATATCGAGCTCTGAATCAACGTACTCCATAAATGACAATTTCATGAACGTACCTCAACTAAGCCATTACCGACATTGTTAAATAGTGTAATACTAAGATATAAGTAATTTCAAAATAATAATAATGTACATTTAAACATTAATATCTATAGCATGTCTATTCAGTGCATTTTTTTTTCACTTTTGAATGTTTGTTTGATTATAAAATTGCAAATAGCGCCCAGTTGTAGAAAATTGGTATACCTAGTACTTACTATACTACTTAAATTATGTACAAATTTGGCCCATTCCCGTTTATCTCCAGCCTTTAACTTCGCCTTTTGCCGATTTAGTCCACGTTCTATCAGGATTTACGCTACTGCATTATCCCAGGTTTTTCACCCTAACCTGATCGCCCCTAACTGATCCCTTCCTATGCTTCTTCCCATTTCGAATTTTGTCCCTTCTTTTGATTCCCAAAACTTCTTTCAGATACTTCATCTCAACCGTTTGTAATTTTCTATTTGTCTTTTTCGTAAGAGCCCAACTTTCATTCCCGTAAGTTGAATTGGTATTAAAAACGGTTTAATAGACTGTCATTTTGGTTTTCTTCGACACTTCTTTCTTAAGTACTTAGTACGGTCATTTTAAATATTATTACAGGATAAACTAAATATTTCCTGAAGTTTTCGGTCTATTATTCGTCTTTTATAACCATAAGCTGTAACAATAGTAGAGGGTTTGAACAGACCAAAAGCCCTATATTATGTTTCAAAGATTGTATAGCCGTATCAAAAGGAGGTTTGAAATTTTGTTTTATTTTAATATCAAGAATCTCTTACAGTGATCGAATTTTAAGTAGATAAATACCTTCCCAACAAATTTCATCAAAAATGCGATTGTAGGCTTTACCATTTACTAAGGAGGTCCAAGTTGTGTATTCTGAATCTGTAGAGTAGGGAGGGTGAGTGTAGGCTCACAGCACATAGGCCACATGTGACCCATTGTACATACTCCCGAGGAGTTGTCCTCCTAGGTCATCGTCTATCCTGTCCTCCTCAGGAAGGTGGACAGGTCACCCACTTCACATCGGCAGATGTAGGCCAAGACTCACCGAACACACACTCTTTTATCGACGATAACTCCGGACACTCGCATAAGACATGCCTAATAGTTTAATTTTTTTGCTCACACATCCTGCATAGAGGTGTGTCCACTAGCCCCATAGTATGGAGGTGTTTCCTCAATTGAAAGTGGCCAAAAATCCTACTGTTAAACGTAGATTTTTTCTGGTCATCGTTAAATATTTCTTCGGCACCAGCTTCCCAGGGTCACCAAGGGTGATCCTGGCATGACTGCATCCTCTGATTCCATCCCATCTCTCAAGGGATTGAGCATGGGTGTAACGTTAGGCTAGTTCCGCAATTGTCGAAGTCGTTAGGCCGTAGGTATCACTGTACTAGCCCCTATATAACACGTTGTCTGTTCAAGGCTAATAGGGCTTGTCTACCATCAGTGCAGATTGTTATGTTTTTGCCAGAAATTCCTTTTCTGGTTAGTTCTCTTGCGGCAATCGAGATACCAGCCAGTTCTGTTTGAACCACGCTTGTATTGTTTCCCATTCCCCACTTAATCCTTAGGCTTAGTGCTCTGGAGTAAACTCCACATCCTGAGTCTTCTTTTATTTTTGAGCCTTCTGTATACAGTGCTATTCAAAAGTCCCCTCCCCCCTCGTATCTTTTGAATGGCTACACTTACATCAATAAAATTTGGAGGGTGAAAATAAAGTGTTGTAAACTTCTCTACGAATGGTAACAGGTGACGTAATAGTGATAGATGACGTCACAGTGCCACTCTGGCCAATAATTTTAAATAGGACCTTATGGCAAGTGATATCTCGTTTGAAAGGCATTGACATTGGCTACATAGCCATATTAATTTACTTTGTGTGTGCTGTGTCAGCTGAAATTGCATTGCATTCTTCAATAATTCTTTCTTTCAAAACGCCAGTGCTATCTGGTGCCGTAGTATAAACCTTGGATTCCAAATACTCCCATAGAAAAAAATCTAATGGTGTCAGATCTGGTGACCGAGGTGGCCATTCTATAGGACCTCGCCGGCCGATCCATCTACCTCGATATTCTTCATCCAGGTAACGTCTTACTGCACCCTAATAATGTACAGGAGCACCATCTTGTTGAAATGTTATTTTTAGATCGCCGAATTCATCTGGATTATCTTCCTGAATTTCAAGAATTAACGGTTCAATTGCATTTCGTTACATCTCCAGATACACTTCACCGCTTAAATTCGAATTTAGGAAGACAGGACCAACTATGTGGTTTCCCAAAATACCTGCCCAAACATTGACTTTTTCTGGAAATTGGGTGTGTTGTTCACGAAAGGTATGAGGATTTGTGTCACTCCAATACCTTACATTTTGTGTATTCACATTTCCATTGAGGAAAAACGTACTTTCGTCACTAAAACAAATTGTTTTTGTGTAATGTGGGTTTTGACTAATTTTATTTGTCATTCATTCACAAAATTCAAGTCTTCCGACTGGGTCGTCATCCGAAAGGTGGTGCACCATTTTTAACTTGTATGGATGAAATTTATTTTTATCCAACACTCTCTGTACTGTACTTTTACTCACTCCACAGATAGACGCAACTTTAGTTGAAGAGAAAGTAGGGTTTACTACCATTTCAGCAGCTATATCAATTTTTTTATCATCACTAAATGTTGGTCGACCAGATCGTTTGGCATCTTGAACACTACCTGTTGCTTCAAACTTGTGAAGAAGCTCCCTCAAATAAGTTCTCGAGATAAGGCGATCTGAGTATCTCTCATTAAATAAACGTTCCGCTTCATGGAGATTCTTCCTAGATTCACCAATTATTAAGATAGCTGCTACTTTGTCGGCTTGAGTACGTACCATTTTGCCTATGTAAACTCTCAAGCGTCTCGTTAAACAATAATAAAATTAAATATTCAAGCTATTTAGAAAAACTTTGCAAAGCAAAAAATACTATTAAATTAAAATCGTCAATTTTTTGACAACTCACCAGAGGCGGACTGAAAAATCTTCAATATTCAAATGTGAAATAATAAATTTGGTATTTATTCAATTTATCCGTCAAAATTAGTTTAAACCCAAACAAAAGTAATATCGCTATGTAGCCAATGTCAATGCCTCTCAAACGAGATAACGCTTGCCATTAGGTCCTATTTAAAATTATTGGCCAGAGTGGAACTGTGACGTAATCTATTACTATTACGTCACCTGTTACCATTCGCAGAGAAGTTTACAACACTTTATTTTCACCCTCCCAATTTTATTAATGTAAGTGTAGCTGTTCAAAAGATACGAGGGGGGGAGATGACTTTTGAATAGCACTGTATATGCGTATTGCATTTGCAGCATCTGACTCTGTGTTCTGTTTTATTTGTATTTTTGTATTTTGTTAAGAATACACAATTTTGTAAACAAATAACAAAATACATAGTTGTGTATTCTCAACAGTTTACTAAAAATCGTTTAGTTGCAACTTGCAAGGTGCAGTGGGCAGTCTATTGTGAATTCCTGTTTGGTTATGGGAAGAGCCGCGGAAACGCCGAAGAGTCGGTTCTTTAGCAGTTAATAAAGAAAACATTAATGTTTAATTGTTTTCATTCATTTACAGACAAACATTTATGTAAAGTGTTGTTGACAAATGGAATTAGTTAGTAGTACGCTTGGTGTTGGGAAATCTACGACTCACAGTTATTAAAGAAGAGAGATGTGGCGAAATTTAAACAGCACGTAAAGCTCTAGAAAAACCAAAATTTCAAATAGAAAATCATTTGAAAGAAGCACTTTGCACATGTGTTCGAAAAGGAGTGATACGAATGCTTTATTATTTTAATACTCTCTAATTCATAAAAATAGACATCAGATAAGGTAGGAGAATGATACAAAATGAAGTCCCGTTTATAATAGCGTTCATATACGAATTCAATTTACGAGTAATTTGACTTTTACTCGTTGGAAAATCCAATATTATCTGTGAATTGTATTTTATGTCTGAATTCGATCTCTATAACCTTCACGATTCACATTACATAGCTTTGGAATTGATTTATATCACGAAAATTAACTCTACTTATTTTGTTCAGACTCTAGCTATTCTTTTCAATAGGCTTCGAAAATTTGATGTACTCCACCCTACACAATACTTGATATACAGACATACACACCTGTGGATGTAATACAAGTAACTATTATAAAGTAAACCAAGCCAAGCTATTCAAACTTTTTTTAAATAATTGAAGTAGGTATTTCTCCAATATCCAATATGTCTACTTATAAGTCTTAGTCTTCGAGACCAGCTGAATTCCTGAATCTCAATCTCAATCACGGGTACAATGAGGTGACAATTGAAAGTTAAACAAGCCTGTCATTCACATTTTTTTCACAGAAGTTTGGAGCAGCTAAACCCATGCAGATACCTGTTTGAGAAACTGAAGTCACTTTAGATGTAATAATTAACGAGCATGAGTTGACATAAAATGAAATAGCTCTAATTACGAGAGTGATGGGTAAAGAAAAGGGGTTAAAGGTCCTAATACGAAGACAACAACAGCCCTGGGAAACACTCCAACAATATTTCAAGCGGGACTGTAAGCAGGAAAAGTTTGTTCAACCATCCTTTGCAGTTACGTCTTAATCGGTGACGTATTCTGCTGTTTTACTTTTGTGTTATATTGGTTGAATATTATTGTACACTTAACCTCAAACCTCAAGGCTCTACTAGGTCAGAATGTTTATTACGTTTGATAGACAGCTTATGAGTTTGAAAAAAGGTAGAACGTGTCGCGGGACACACGGTAGGAGCTTTAGTTCTTTTTAAGCGAAAATTATGTGATACATTTGACGTTATAGATAAACAATTTGCATATTTCTCGGTGGTCGAGTAGTAAGCAAACCAGACTCTAACGCGGTAGATGTGGGTTCGATTCCCCGTAAATAAGTTTTTTTTTATTGTTTATTTTATTTTTTTTAAATTATTCTGCTTCATATTAATAACGACAACAGGTAGACGTTTGAAATATTTAGCAGAATATTTATTATTATAGATAATGGTACGGTACCCTTCATGAGAGTGTCCGACTGGCAACATCTACTTATAACAGCATCGTATATTTAAAAAGGAAACCGTAGCATTATACAAATTGGACATTCAAGAACTGTACGTTTACCACACAAAAATTAGTGGAAACATAAAATTGAATTGTTGAATTTTTAATTTGAAGTTATATCACAGTTTATGAAAAATTTTATTTTCTAGATTTTTTCCTGAGTGGGTCGTGGAAAAATATGCTGTTCGACTCGTGTGGATTGTCCATATCGCACTTGAACGATTGAGCACACGGCCTGCGGCGTCGTGCTCAAACTTCGTCCTCGTGCGATATGGCCATCATATCCACACTAGTTGCACAAACTACTATTTCTATCAAAATATGCCCTTTTATATTTAAAAACAACCTGCCAAAGTTTTCAAAATCTCAACACCCTGTATTTCGAAAAGTGAATGTGCTAGACCCCTTAATCCTCATATCATTTTGTCCAATTTTACGAGAGGAATCTACATGAAAACGTTGTAATTACCCTTAACGTTCGAGATGCTTATACCATTTTTTGCGCGATCGTATTGAAATAAATTCCGAATAAAATAATTTAAATTTCTTCGGAATGAACGAAATGTCAAAAGTGACATTTATACTTCTCGATCAGTATAACATATATTTTTTCTACGACAACCTCGATAAATGTTCATTTTGTAACCGTATCTTCATTCATAAACAAGCACATTTTGTACAGAATTTCATTTTTGCATCGGCTGCTAGGCAAGTTGCTAAGCAACAAATGCTCGAAATATTTCGTGTTAGGTCTGGGCTTACTCCAAAATCACGACGACTACGGCTTGTTATGACGTCCAGCGACAAATTGATGAAATGTCAGCAGATCGTTTCTGTCAAAGTTTTAGTACGTAACTAGTAATTTCATAGTTGTTTTCTACAAATACATATTTATAGGCTTCTATTTCTCTGTACCTGTTAGAAATAGCAATGAAAAAAATATTTACATATTAGCGGGGAATTCGGAGTAATGAAATATTATCAGTTTATTCCTTTCAAAGTTTTTGCAATGTATACATGTATTAAACGTGAACGATATGTTGTCATAGAAAAAGTATAGTATGCATCTCGCAACAAAATGGCCATTTTGCACTCGTATGAATTGCAGCACTTGCCTTCGGCTCGTGCTGCAAATTTTATCCTCGTGCAATATGGGCATCATTTTGTGGTCATTGCATAATATACTATTGCATTTTGGTGAAATTGTTTATTCATTACTTTTCGACGTCTGAACGGTAAGTAAATCACTTACTGACGTGTTAGAAACCAGTAAACACAACCTACCGTCCTGACAACCGATGCTGTAAATAAACAAAAAAGATCAATCGCGCAAAAAAAATTATGGAAATAATAGTAAAAATTTATCCGAATAAATTCAAGTAGATCATAAGCACTGCGAATACGAGCTTTGCATCGAATTTTTATGTAGCATCGGTGGTTCAGTGGTAGAATTATCGCCTGCCACGCGGGCGGCCCGGGTTCGATTCCCGGTCGAAGCATATGAATCGCTGCTTCGTAAACGAGAGAGAGAGACTCAGGAGAGAGCACACGCACGCAAGCAAGGCACATAACGAAGCAACGTAACATAACGTAACGTAACGGTCAGATCTTTTGCGTCGTGACCCCCGGTCGCTCAAACCTAACCTGACGTAACTAAAGTTCCAAAAGTCAGGAGCTGCAACCAATCCCCTAAGCAGCTGGCCGTACACAAATATCAACTTTATTGTGGGAAGCGGAAATGATATTTCTGATGGTCTCAGTGCAAAGTTTCCACAGCTGGGGTGCCCAAGAGAAGAGACAATTTCATTCGTAGTTTTGGTTGTTCCCAAACCCTAATAAATGAGATAAAATTGCTTCAGTTTAAAGTCAATTTTATGGAAAATGCGATACATTTTTGCAATTATTTCGAAAATGTAATAATAATCTAGTTAGTGACGTTTACTTCAATATATTCAATATTCATTCTCCACCAACTTCAAATCATTTCTCCACTCTATTTCAAAATTCTTTATAAACGCTTCTAAGCATTGAATTTACTGCGTGGACCCCTATTTTATGGAATCTACTAATATAACTTTTTCAAATGGAACTAATGATGTGGCTTAAACTCGTTTCTTAAAGATAGCCAAATGGAAAAAATTCCAAAATTGTTAAATTGGGCTTCATCTAATTCGGGTATTAAAAAGTTGTCCAAATGTATTTCCTGATTTAACGTTTCCCTCAGAAAATACGGTACGGAAGCTCACTTAATATTCACTTTGTCAGTAAATTTTTAGTAATGGTTGAGATGCGACAACACTATGGAGAAGACATCCATAAAATATGGAAAATTTTTCAAATTTGTAATAAAAAGTTATTTTTTATACCATGAAAAGGTTAGTTAAACATTTGATTTGGCTGTTTAGTATTTTGACGCCACAAATACCAATTTGGGAGCTTAAACGAGAAACTCCCTAGCATACAGCAATGTTGCCAAATGCTCACAAATCATTTTTAAATATTCATGGTATAGTGGACAAACTTACGACTATAATATTGTTTGTTATTTCTTTCATATCAACCTTATGGCTTTAATAACTATTTTATTCATTGCTTCACTATATAAAACAATATTCGTCAAAATGAGTCTCTTATTATACAGTGCTATTCAAAAGTCCACTCCCCCCTCGTATCTTTCCTTATGGCAAGTGATATCTCGTTTGAAAGGCATTGACATTGGCTACAATTTTGTTTGGGTTTAAACTAATTTTGACGGATAAATTAAATAAATACCGAAATTATTATTTCACATTTAAAAATTGAGGATTTTTCAGTTCAGTTCAGTTCAGTTCAGTTTTTCAGCCCATGGTTAGTTGTCAAAAAAATTGACGTTTTTAATTTAATAGTATTTGTTGCTTTGCAAAGTTTTTCTAAATAGCTTAAATATTTAATTTTATTACTGTTTAACGAGACGTTTAAGAGTTTACATAGGCAAAATGGTACATACTCAAGCCGACAAAGTAGCAGCTATCTTATTAATTGGTGAATCTAGAAAGAATCTCCATGAAGCGGAACGTTTATTTAATGAGAGATACCCAGATCGTCCTATCTCGAGAACTTATTTGAGGGAGCTTCTTCACAAGTTTGAAGCAACAGGTAGTGTTCAAGATGCCAAACGATGTGGTCGACCAACATTTAGTGATGATAAAAAAATATATATATAGTTGCTGAAATGGTAGTAAACCCTACTTCCTCTTCAACTAAAGTTACGTCTATCTGCGAACTAAGTAAAAGTACAGTACAAAGAGTGTTGGCTAAAAATAAATTTCATCCATATAAGTTAAAAATGGTGCACCACCTTTCGGATGACGTCCCCGACAAAAGACTCGAATTCTGTGAATGTATGACAAATTAGTCAAAACCCACATTACACAAAAACAATTTGCTTTAGTGACGAAAGTACTTTTTGCCTCAATGGAAATGTGAATACACAAAATGTAAGGTATTGGAGTAACACAAATCTCACACCTTTCGTGAACATTATACCAAATTTCCAGGAAAAGTCAATGTTTGGGCAGGTATTTTTGGAAACCACATAGTTAGTCCTGTTTTCCTGAATTAAAATTTGAGCGGTGAAGTGTGTCTGGAGATGTTACAAAATGCAATTGAGCCGTTAATTCTTGAAATTCTGGGGGATAATCCAGATGCATTCGGCCATCTGGACATAACATTTCAACAAGATGGTGCTCCTGCACATTATTATGGTGCAGTAAGACCTCGGCCGGCGAGGTCCTATAGAATGGCCACCTCGGTCACCAGATCTGACACCATTAGATTTTTTTCTATGAGGGTTCCTACTTGAAATCCAAGGTTTATACTACGACACCAGATAGCATTGGAGGTTTGAAAGAAAGAATTATTGAAGAATGCAATGCAATTTCAGCTGACACATTCGAACGAGTACGACAAGAGTTTACCAGTAGGATGTATTACTGTCAGGAAATAGACGGAGCACATTTCGAACACTTGCTATAAGAATCCATTGTTGATATTTGATCAATTAAATTTAAAAAAATAATTTCAATAATTTTGGTATTTATTTTTTTTTTTTTTTTTTTATTTCAGTTTTTTAACGTCGCTCCAACCAATAAGGTTATTAGCGACAAAAATAGGTAATAGGTACATGTACAAATAATTATATGAGGTGGTACAGTCTGGTTTCTTTAAGAAATTTTACTATCAGTTCTGCGTCCATTTGCTCGCCCAAAACATTTTTTAAATTGCCTGGTAATTTGTTTTGTTTTCTTGATACCAGGTATTTGGGGCAATCACTTATTATATGCTTCACTGTCAAATCTTTGTTACATATATTGCAGGTTGGTTTGTCATCCTTTGTTATCAAAAATTTATGGGTTAAGTTGGTATGACCTAATCGGAGTCTATTGATTTTCATCTGGTCCTCTCTGAGTCCAGTTTTTTGTCGCCACGGTTTCACGTCGCGTTTAATCTCGCGGAGCTTGGAGTTGGACATTTCCCACTCATTTTGCCACGCACTGAACACTTTTTGTTTTATGTGGCATTTAAAATCGCTTGGCACAACATTTGACGCATTCACCGATCTTTCACTTGTGGAAGCTTGCCGCGCTAGAAGATCT
>CAJUYI010008199.1:0-11216 GCA_910591695.1 Galerucella pusilla
CATACACTTCCTACCGTACTTGTCAACTTGTAAAGAAGATAAATAGGCAGCGCAGAGCATGATAACAGCAAAAATTATTGCTGCTATCGATGAATCCAAATAAATAGATCCTGCTGCCTCGAGGATAACGTGAAGATTCATCAATATCACGCTTATTGCACAAAGATGCTCTCCAGCATTCATAACAGACATGATTATTATAGCTTTCCTGTTTCCTTTTATGACAAATAAATCTAAAAATCTCTTCTTTTCTGATCTTTGTCGTTCAACAGCAGTAACAATATCGGTTAATTCTTGTTCAATATCTTCACCAGGTCTGAAAAACTTCAATGACTTTTCAGCTTCTGGTTGTTTTTCACTGTAAATTAAGTAATACGGTGACTCGGGCATAAAAGAAAATACTAATAGTTCTAATATTAAAACTGCTATAGCAATTAATGGTGGAACTAGAAATGGAAGGTACGGACCCACACTATAAACTATAACTATTCCTAAAAGCATATTTAAATAAATAACACTCGATAAAAATCCTCTTATTTTGTGGTCTGCTATCTCAGCTATATACATCGGAGCTGCGACGAAACAAAGGTTAGCAACAACACCAAAAATGAATCTGGCTACAAATAACACTGGCATACTGGTAGCCAATGCCACAGATAACCATGAGAGCATTGATAGAAGAGCAGCTAGTAGTAATGATTTTTTCCTTCCTATTTTATCAACAAGATAAATGGTTAAAGGTAGTCCGACAAATGAACCAGCCATTAAACAAGTTTCTAACCATTCTGCTTCATATATTGTTGTTTTAATGTGGCTTTTTTTACTTATCAGATATGGGATCATTGGGGCTGTCCATCCATATGACATTCCATCAGATATGGCAAATAATGTTCCTGAAATTGGATAATTATGTGATTAATAATGGCTACAAGTGAAGGAGAATTATACAGGGCTCCCAAAATTAGCTTTAAAATAAAAAAAACCGTTGTCAAACTGAGACTTGAAGTGAATTTATATACTTTTGGACAACCTTGTAGCTAACACCACTGAAAGCTTACAAACTTGGGACCGCAGATAAATCCTGAAACTGCTGGTAAGGAATAAAAAAGTACATACAAGGTGCTGGAGGAAACTAAATCCGCAGCTATAGTGTCGACTGGACAGCGTGGTTTCGTGGCTCGGAAATTGAAGGCAAACTTAACGATTTTAATGTCCGAGAAATTGAGAGAAAACAATCTTATGGCTTGTCTCAGTCTTGGTCTTGTAATGTGTTTAAATATCTTCTGTATGTTCCTTGTGGTATATTATTCATTCTTTCTTTAATTTCCCAAGAAATTAAAAAGAGATTGTAATGTGTTGTTTTTCAACCGTTACATATTTTGTGGATTTTCTTACAGACATGCTAATGCCCATTTAAAGTTTCTCCATCTATAAGTCATTGGAAGATGGTGGTGATGAAGTAAAGAAAGGAGAAAGAAAGAAATGCCAAGGGAGAGCTAGACTAATAGTTGTAGACGAATCTGTTACAGGTATGAGTTTATGGTGATAGTTTATCAACTAATAAAGAGGAAACTCACCAAAAACTGCTGCCAGGAGTTGTGTTTTTGTACCTGTGAATTTTCCTTCTTTGGTATCACTCATTTTGAAAATGTCATTTCACAAAAACACTAACGAAAAATATTATGAACATTGGCTATGATGAAGACATTCTAGTTATTTTATCAAATCTCAGTTTATGAGCATTTTTTGATGTTCCTGAACACAAACCACTAAGTACCTTTTTTTGTATTACTCACATACTCACATAAAAATGAACTAAATCATTTATAATCACATTGGTGCAAGCAAATTTCTTGGATAAGAAAAAACTTCCGGATTCTGATACACTATAATCGCTTAGTTAGATATATTGGTGATTAGAGATTATTTGTTAGCATGGAAATGGTGATAATATAATTCCTTGAAAATTCGACTTGCTAAATTTTCTTGCAGTTTTTCGAACAAACCTTTGAAATGGCCGTTCAGTATGAACCCGCGCGGTTTCAGCGTGACCAATTATAAATCTAAACTTGAGTTTAAAAACTATACATAGAAATTTATCGTATCAACTGCCATGCTTGAGCCACCCATCTGTGGATGAAAAAAAAATATATATATTAAAATCGATATTAAAAAATAGATGTTGTTGGTGGTAGGAAGGTGAAAATTTAGGGTTGTGATTTTCTCACATTGTTTTCAGCAGTAATACCCATTTGGTCTTATTAATAAACACGGAGTAACCTAAGACTAACTTAACTTATGCTTAAACCATCTGTTTGACAGATACGCTATTAATAAACGCATTTTAGACAGGGAATAGGCTACTCCGAGGTTAGTCTGGGACTAACTTTGGTAGTAAATTTAATCTAAGGAAATAGGTAGTTTAAGCTCGGAATAACGTTCGACTAAATATAATTTTAGTTTTGTTGAACTGTCAATTGTGGTATGTTATCATATCGTAATTCGAAATTCAGTTTGTTGTGTTTGTGTGATCAGTTCATATTATTATTCAGTTTATTATTATTAATTATGTATATTTACCAAGTATTTGTGTTGGTTCAGTGAGTAGTAATTATTTCGCGATGGAAGGAAGATATTATTATTCGGAAGATTTGAGAATGATGGAAGGATTAGAAGAAGCAGAGAATATTCGTCCGATCAGAAAAATTAAATGTTATAAAATTCGGGCTAATCCCTCAAAAACATTGCTATGAGAGGAATTTGCAGCTATTAAATCAAAAATAAAATATTTTTGTAATTTTCTATTTAATTTTTCCTTTTCTTTTTGTTGCACAAATTTTTCATGTACTTGCGTTGCATAGTCATCTGGAGTTCCTCCTCAGCACGCCTTTTTTTGATTTCTTCAATTTGCAAGTGAATTTCTTGCAAAATTCGGAAATACTACTTTTAACACAAAATACAAACTGAGAGATGATAATAATGAGATAATTTGCTATTTTTGAAATTAATGAACAGAGCACTGACACATGTCACAATAAAAAACAGAACTGATGTCACCATAACGTCACGTTATTGGTAAATTCCTACCATAAAACTGTGAATCTTCCTTAAGTCATGTCCTAATCCAGTAATAAGGATAGAGTAACTATTACTTCCTTAGTCGGAGTTTATTAATAGGAATTGTATTACTCCTTTAAACCGACGCTAGTCTCAGACTCTCTTATTAATAAAAATTTCTTACTCCGCCCTTACTCTTAGATTAGTCAGAGACTAGTTACTCTGAAACTAGAGTCGGTTTAAAGGAGTCATACAATTGCTATTAATAAACTCCGACTAAGGAGGTAATAGTTACTCTACTCTTATTACTGGATTAGGACATGGCTTAAGGAAGATTCACAGTTTTATGGTAGGAATTGACCAATAACGTGACGTTATAGTGACATCTGTTCTGTTTTTTATTGTGACATGTGTCAGTGCTCTGTTCATTAATTTCAAAAATAGCAAGTTATCTCATTATTATCATCTCTCAGTTTGTATTTTGTGTAAAAAGTAGTATTTCCGAATTTTGCATGAAATTCACTTGCAAATTAAAGAAATCATAAAAAGGCGTGCTGAGGAGGAACTCCAGATTACTATGCAACGCAAATACATGAAAAATTTGTGCAACAAAAAGAAAAGGAAAAATTTTAATAGAAAATCATAAAAATATTCTATTTTGATTTGATAGCTGCAAATTCCTCTCATAACAATGTTTTTGAGGGCTTAGCCCGAATTTTATAACATTTAATTTTTCTGATCGGAAGAATATTCTCTGCTTCTTCCATCATTCTCAAATCATCCGAATAATAATAATATCTTCCTTCCATCGCAAAATAATTACTACTCACTGAAACAACATAAATACTTAGTAAATATGCATAATTAATGATAATAAACTGAATAATAATATGAACTGATCATACGAAAACGACAAACTGAATTTCGAATTACGATATGACAACATATTTATACCACAATTGACAGTTCAACAAAACTAAAATTATATTTAGTCGAAGGTTATTCCGAGCTTAAACTACCTATTTCCTTGGATTAAAATTACTAAAATTCGTTTATTAATAGCGTATCTGTCAAACTGATGGTTTAAGCATAAAATAAAGTTAGTCTTAGGTTACTCCGTGTTTATTAATAAGACCGAGAGAAACTAGTCTCTGACTTAGAGTAAGGGCGGAGTAAGAAGTTTTTATTAATAAGACAGATTGTGTCTTGATAATACCGAGATAATTTTGTCATAGAGGATGCTGAAAGCGTGTTGCTTGATAATAGCTCAAGGCCGCAGTCCGAAGGCTATCATCTTTGAGCAACAGGCTTGAAGAATTCTCCATGACAAAATTTTGAGTAGGTATTTATCAAGACTCGGTGAGGTGAGTAAGTGAGTGAGTGAGGTGAGGTGTTTGGATGAAATTTGACACATGACTTAAAATTAAGTAATTCCATTGGTTACTATATTCAGTAAAAAATTAGCAAAGGTAATACCACGGGTGCTTCAAATTTTATCAATTATTTTTTGACGTTTCTTAAGACCAATGAAATGCTTCTTCATTTGTCACAAGGGTAAGTTTAAATCAATTATGTCATTATTAAAGTGGGAATAAATCTCTTGTGATTATTCTCGGGATTGCAAGTGTCGGATAGTTGTCAAAATAATTTCCTAATTGTGTCAACGCGATGTATAAAATGGGTGGAAATTATCGGTTTAGTACCTTTTCTGATGCAGAAATAACAAAAAAGATTTTAGAAACTACTTCGAAAAATACTCTAATAAGTAATCCGTCTATATGGAGACAATTTAAAACCTTCAACAAAGAAAGAAATTATATTTTGGATCAATCTACTACAACAACTACTCTGGCATTGATTTTGAAAAATTGGGCTCATAAGATGGAAGGAATTAAATTTTTCAATAATTTTATGATAGTTTTATTGATGTTTTTTATGGTAAAAATTTGGGAATCAAAAAAATAATCTAGTCAAATATAACTCGCGAGTTCCATGAATTAGAAAATAATTTGACATATTTTGTTCAAACTTGTTGCCATTTGAAAATAGCCACTCGAGCCCTGCGGACTCTCGTGACTATTGCCTGGCAACAAGTTTTCAAAAAATCTGTCAAATTATTTTCAATTTATTCTCACTCTCTTGTTATATTATTTGATAATTTTTTTTCCACGAAAACTTGTTTATTTGGCAGAAATATTATGAAAACGAACCGATTGATTAAACCACGAGTCCGTTAGGACGAGGGATTTTATCTAAATTCGGTTTGTTGGAATGTTTTTGCCTCAAATAAACAAGTTTGAGTGATGAAAATAAAAAATTATGTGATAAAATTTGAAGAGCGAGTTGTATTTGGGAAGATTATTTTTTATTTCATCAATTGTAGAGTGGAATTTTGTATTGAATGTTCAATATTCTCTTGGGTGATGGCACTGGATCGGTTTGTGTTCATTTTTCAATAAACTTCGAAGCACTTTTAGTTGTCAATAATGACAAATTCGAAGTAAAATTTTGACGTTTCAATGTAAACAAGGTATTATCGATGAGGAAGCACAATAATTATCAGTATAATACCGAGTGATTGGCTAGAATAATGTATTGCTATTGGTTAAAACCACCAAAATGTCAGATTTTGACAAGTAAATAGTTATTTTCCTAACAAGTGCGGAAAGTGATACTTTCCCGCACGCGACTGCAGTTGACCCGAACGACGCGGAGCGGAGTTCGGGCAAGCGGTCAAGGGCGGGAAAGACACTTTACGCATGAGTTAGGAACATTATTTTTTCTACGACCATATATACATAAAGTACATCAACCCTTTTTTCAAAATTTATTTTATCCTAACATGCATAATATACAAAACTTTAACCAAAAACTATTATTATTATTATCAATTATTATTATTAGAAACACAATTTGTTGCATTCTGTGAATTACTTAAAATTGTCGGTCCAGTGGAGTTATTTGGTATTAACTGGTGAGTGAATGACGTTGATGAGGATGGCATCGTTTGCAGGTCACATAAAGATGACGATGAGGGTGACGGCAACAATTTTAAGTCATTTGTAGATGAAAGAATTTCATTTGATATATTTTTCTTATATCAAGCCCGGGTGGTTTGATAGGTGTTTTATGACACTACTTTGAAGAATGTACAAGGTTATATCAAAATATTTTCATTATTTTATATTTTCAGAAAATTAAAAATGCAACAAAAAGCTGGAAAACATGTAGATTTTATTTGATGGAATATTTATTCACCTGGTGTAAGAACAGTTATAACTTCCGAAGTAAAAAACTATCTATAAGGTCAAAATCTGAATAACTTTACTTTCCCGCACTAGTGCGAGAAAGTGACACTTTCAAAGCTAAAATGCGTGCGGGAAAGTGGGTTAATGCGCACGGTAGTAGAAAATAGTAGTTTGTACAACAAGTGCGCAAAGCGTCACTTTTCCCACGAGCGCAGAAGTTTGTGGCTCGAGCCGTAAGGCGAGTGCCGCAAATCTAGCGAGTGGGAAAAGTGATTTGCATACAAGTTGCACACAATATTTTTTCTACAACCACATTTATTAATGAAAGAAATACAGTCATTTATATGGTTATTTTATTTAAACTTTCAATAGAAAGAACTTACAATATGAAAATAAACAGAAAAATCAGTTGAATGTATAATTAATTGTAAAATTTGAACAAATTTGTATTGAAACCTCAGGTAAAAAATTTTCGGTTGCAGTTCTAGCCTTTTCAATAATATATGGAGGAGTATTTTCAATGTCCGAATTGGACAACTCAAAAAATAAGTTATTTTGATATTGGTTCATAATTCCTTAAATTGTTTTTATAATTACTTAAAATTGATAATGAAATAAATAGTTTACTTAGGTACTTTTGGTTTTAATTTAAAAATTGTACACAAATAAGAAATACACTATTAGGTTGAATTGTCAAAATAAGTTGACAGGTCATAGGTACCTTTGTTTGACATTTCGGTGCGGAAAAGTGCCATAGCGTGTACTTTTCCCATCACTTTTCCAACGGCTATCAAAAGAATTAGGAAAGGCCTGCTTTGCGCATAAAAATTTGTGTAGAAAAGAGTGTTTTGCATAGTGGTTGTAGGAAAAAGAATAATCAGTATTATAATTGATAACATTTAACAAAATTTCCATGGCAAATGTTTATTCATTCATTTGTCAAATAAAGTTGATTTATTAGGTATTTAATGTTCTATTTTCTACTCGGTACTTGATTGTAGACTTTTGTATTTAGAAAATATATAGGTACATTATGTTATTACGTTCATCTGGAAAAAATTGAAAAAGTAAAAATAATTTTTTATTAAATCAAACCGAAAGAGCACTGTGATAACTGCATTGTTTACGTATCCCATTGTGAATCCATGATAATTAAAAATAAAATTAGTTTGACAAGTAAAGTCAAAAAATACTCTTAAAAATGTCTCGTTTCGCATGTGATTCATTGGGAATTATAGAAAATAAAGTGATGCAAAGACAATACGTGTGGCTACAGTTTATGAGCTTTAGTGCTAAAAAAATTATTCATTGGATGAACCAACAAAAATCAAATACTTAGTTATGAAAAAATCGTATTTTTGGGTCTTTTTATTTTGTTTGCACCTAACAGCATGTTTTAAAATGGATATTTTGTATTAAAAAAAAAGAAATAGGAATTTAATATTTTAACCAATATTTGTTTTCGGGAAATATTCCCCCGAATTACACTCGTGCATCAAAATAACCAGATAATTTTGCATTCGAGCGTGTTGTCTTGGATAAACTACATTCGGTCATTTTCATATTTTGATAAAAGACCCCTTCACCTTCGGTGACGGGCTTTTTCTCCAAAATATGAAAATGAAATCATGCAGTTTTTACACAACACGCTGTCATGCAAAATTATTGGTAATTTTGATGTACTTGTGCAATTACTCCTCAATCTTTTCCGTATTGACACTTTTGACAAGTTCTAGTTTTCTAACCTAAAATTTAATGAATATTTTTTTAAATCATTGTTGATAACATATTTGACTTAGAATATAGAACAGACAGGAAGGAGCATTTACCAAATAAGTTTGCGTCCAAAAATAGGAGGTTGCAAATGGCGGAATAGTCGGTTCCGTTTTGACAGTGGCGTACTGTTTGTATATGTATAGGGTATGGGATATGTGAAATTTTTAAATTGTAGCTTATTGAAATGTATTATGTATGTTTTACTTGAAGTTTAAAAATTGCTGTTATTTTATATTTTTTGTGATCTTGGTATAACCACAAGCTGCACAATTAACCATTATGTTTTTACACCTTAAACACCAAAAAAAATACGTGAAAAATCTACGTCAGTCAACGTCAACGAGTCATAATTAGGGTGTTGCAAATGGCGACTTCCGTCGCATTTTCTTATACAACTAATGAAGGACAAGACTCTTTCCTGTCTGTTCTATATTCTAAGATATTTGATAATTTTCTAAACTTGCACAAAACACAAAAGTAATTGTCAAAAAATCTGCGATTTGATTGGTTCATTCTCATTTCTCATTTTATTCTAGTGATCTCTATAAACCTATGTTGTCTGCTCTTATATCTGATATTATTTTATGTTATTTCTTATTTTATTTTATTTGCTATTTAAACTCTACTTTAGTTTGTATAAAATAAGGATACCTAATATTAAGACACAATTATTAAAAACATTCATTTTATATTAAAAATTCACCATACAAATAAATAGAGCTATACCTAATTGTTAAAACGTACTATAAGACTTTGAACCGTTGGACACCAAGCTCGTTAAGGAGTTCGTAATGGTTAAGGAGTTCGTTATGGGCATAGGTTCATCTTTTAATAAATACTGAATTTCCTCCAATGTTTTTCCCTTAGTTTCAGGAACATAAAAATAAGTAAACAAACATATAACAATACTAGAAGCTGTGAATAAATAAAAAGGTACGTGTAAGCCGTAATAATTGTTCAACCATTGGTATAACTGAAGACTGATTATTGATCCTACAACATATGTTAGATCAGAAATCGCCATACCCATTGCTTTTATGTTTGCTGGGAAAAGTTCAGCTGTTAATACAATTGGTACAATCCCAATTCCTAATTTGAAAGAAGCTGCGTAAAACATGACGGCTACTATCGGTAGCCAACTGGCTGATCGAACGTCATAGTCTAAAAATTTTAGATGAAAGTAAATAGCCAAAACGCCCAAACATAAACCTGTTGTTATCAACGATACCATAAGCAGAGATCTTCTCCCAAACTTGTCAACTTGTAAAGAAGATAAGTATGCAGTAATAAACATGATAACAGCAAAAAGAATCGCTGCTATAGACGAATCCATATAAATTGATCCAGCTGCTTCTAAAATTACATGAAGATTCATCAGTATGACGCTGATAGCGCATAGATGCTGTCCAGCATCCAGAACAGCCATTATTGTTAACGCTTTTCTATTTCCTTTCACCACTAATAGATCCAATAATCTTCCGGTTTCTGATTTTTGTCGCGTAACAGCTTTCACAATATCGGATAATTCCTGATCGATATTTTTACCGGGTCTGAAAAACCTCAACGACATTTTACCTTCCACTCTTTTTCCTTTGTAAATTAAGTAATACGGTGTCTCGGGAATGAAAGGAAATACTGCCAGTTCCACTGATAAAACTATTATACCAATAACAGGTGAAACATAAAACGGAAGATACGGACCCACGCTATATACAATAATTAGCCCTACGAGCATGTTCAAATAAATAACACTAGATAAAAATCCTCTTATTTTATGATCCGCTATCTCAGCTACGAACATGGGAGCAGCAACAAAGGAAGTGTTGGCGGTAACTCCGAAAATAAATCTGGCTATGAATAACATTAACATGCTGGTAGCGAATACCACAGATATCCATGAGAATAATGATAGAAGAGCAGCTAGTAGTAAGGATTTTTTTCTTCCGATTTTATCCACCAGATAAATGGTTAACGGTAGTCCCATAAAAGATCCTGCCATTAAACAAGTTTCTAGCCATTCTGCTTCGTATTTTGTTGTTTTGATGTGGCTTTTTTCACTTATAAGATAGGGGATCATAGGAGCGGTCCATCCGTACGACATACCATCGGATATGGCAAACAGTGTTCCTGGAAAAAGAAAGTTTTATAGTTAGCTAGTGTTTTATGATCTTTCTTCGGTCGAAAAAAAATCCGTGTCATGAAAGAAGATTATATCCGTCCAGTTTGATAATGATAAATGATACAGAAGACAAAGGATTAACTTAATGTCGGATTGTCAAGCAGCCATTAAAAAGTTCTGAGCTCTTGAGTGATCAGTTCCTAGACAAACTTAATGAACTAGGCGAGAACAATGGAATAAAAGGAAATGAAATAGCAGATGAACTAGCAAAGAGGGGGACTGAAATACCTTTCTGGGGGCCTGAACCCTTTTGCGGAATCAGCCCAAATGTAATATTGGAAGAAATAGGTGAAGCCGAGAAAAAGAGAAGATCTGACCATTGGAAAGATCTAGTAGGGCTTATATAATCAAATACTCTTCTGGGTGACTACAAGCTGTTAAGATCAAACGAATGCATAAGTCGAAGTAAAACTGCGCTAAGAGTTTAAACAGGGATCCTGACGGGACATTGTTACCTGAATGAGCACCTGATAAAGCACAAAATAGTGTAGGAACAAGAATGCAGATTTTGTGACATGGAAGAAACCTCCATCCACATACTTTCCAACTGCACAGCACTTCAGAATCCTAGAGCACAACACGTGGGAGATTACTGGATAGAAGAGGAACATTTACCTAAGCTGAAGCCTACAGACCTCGTAAAATTCCTCCGAGAAATAGGACTAAAGGTTTCTGAGACTCTCGTCAGAAACTAAGTAAAAGTAAGGGGCCACAATAGATCTTTCAGGTCTCAGTGAATGTTACCCTAAAATATATACATACATACATCCGTCCATTTTAACTTAACGAAGAAATACTATTTCTTTAACAATTTTTTTCACTGATAACTGATTCAATTATTTTCATTTTGAACTTGACCCGAATTTATATTTACATATAAAAACAAATAATGCAAATGTAAACAAAAATAATTTTTTAAGCGAGTGTCACAAAAAATGAAGTTTTACGGATCTATT
>CAJUYI010008200.1:0-11214 GCA_910591695.1 Galerucella pusilla
ACGATAAAGTCCTGGTGAAAGGATTTAATCAACTCATCTACAGCAGCGACTATCATAGTCACTGTCCACAGTAACATCTTTTCAAAAATAATATTTTTTTATAAAATATGTGCTCCACTTGCTTGTTTGTAGCTACATCAAAAATTTAGTTATTGACTGCTTCTTCTAAGAGCTGGAATCTTTGACCACTCAGCTCAATTTTTTCAGAATACGTCGAAAACGGATAACGGATTACTGTAAATAATTCTTGTGTTTCCTGTGTTAAGCGGGCTTAGAGTTTTTTGACATTAATTGACTCTAATTGCTTTCTGTTCTTCCGTCAACAAATACGGTATCTAGCATGGATCAAATTTTAGAATTGTGGTCTTTGAAATGCCCAATGATGCTGCAATTTCATGATCAAATTAAGTAAACAACAGAGCTAGAGCTAATCTCTAGTTAAAAAGTAGTCCTAACCTAATTTAACTTTTCCATACATCCCTCACATAAGATATCTTCAGTATCTGTATCTGTGGAGTAGGGAGGGTGAGTGTAGGCGCACAGCACTTAGGCCACATGTGACCCATTGTAAATCTTCCCGAGGAATTGTCCTCCTAGGTCAACCTCCATCCTGTCCTTCTCCGGAAGGTGGACAGGTCACTAGGAGACTCACCGAACACACACTCTCTTATCGACAATAACTCTGGACACTCGCATAAGACATGCCTGACAGTTTCATCTTCCTGTTCACACATCCTGCATAGAGGTGTGTCCACTAGCCCCATAGTATGGAGGTGTTTCCTTAGTTGACAGTGGCCAGTCAGAAATCCTACTGTTAAACGTAAGTTTTTCCTGGTCATCGTCAAATATTTCTTCGGCGCCAGCTTCCCAGGGTCGCCCAGGGTGATCTTAGCAAGACTGCATCCTTTGATTCCATCCCATCTCTTGAGGGATTGAGCATGGGTGTAACGTTTGGCTATAGTTCCGCAGTTGTCGAAGTCGTTAGGTCGTAGGTGTCACTGGGTCCTAAAATGTCCAGCCGCTTCCCTGGCTAAAGGATCGGCAATGCGATTACTTTTACTCCTGTCGTGCCCTTCAACCCATCTCAGGATAATATTGTTATCTGCCGAGGCATAAGCTCTAGTACTAGCCCCGATATAACACGTTGTCTGTTCAAGGCTAATAGAGCTTGTCTACTATCAGTGCAGATTGTTATGGTTTTGCCAGAAATTCCTTTTCGGGTTAGTTCTTTTGCGGCAATTGAGATACTAGCCGGTTCTGTTTGAACCACGCTTACTCTGTGATCTGTTCTTTGACTTTCAGGAATCCTTGAAAATTATAAAAGTAGTTGATAATTCCTTTTTCAATGAGATTGTAATTAAATCAATATAACTCCTATTTTTATGACATGTTTTCTGAAATTTCAATTAATCCCTTTTTTACATACACAATTACCCAACACTGCTAAACATGACAGTTAATTTTGACGTTTGATATTGCTTTACAGATGCCAACCTTCATTTTCAGTGAAAACATAGACGATTTCATTCAAGTTACATTAGCTGTATTCTTTTTACCAGTCGACTGTCTCACTTGTGAGAATAATTAAGACAAAGTGAGCTGAGATGAAGTAAGATAAATTGATGCAAATTTATATCTAAAAAGAACGCATGACAGTCACAGATCACAATAATAACATAACCTCTAATGTTTATACCTCGGATTATACCACAAAAATTTAGTTTATACACAAATTTTTATTTTCAACAAGCAATGATTCCAGAAAGTGCCATAAATGCCGCTTCTTGAAGCAATTCTTATTTAAAAGAACATTAACCACACTTTTAAGATAGATGTGACATGTGACATCAACAAATATCCGGTACAGATCGCAAAAAGTTTTCAACTCACTTCTAAGTTCTATGAAAAACTAAGGGTAAGGTAAGGGGGAAGAAATTTTCTTAGTTAGTCTCACTTTGTACTGAACTCGAGCCATATTGAAAGAACATATACTTTTTCCTAATTTACTGAGACTAACTCAGTGACTCAGTTAATCTCAGGCAAACGTGGTAAAAATAATACAGCTACTGTTATAACTTTAAAGTTCGTAGAAGACAATAACCGAATGAACAACAATATTTTTTAACAGTGTAGGTATAAACAAATAGTGTCGGCTATCGGCGAATCGGTAACATACGCGAAATGCTTCAATTTAAATGGATATCATGGAAGATAATAGCGGATTGAACATTGTACAATACCAAATAACAATCAATTTACATTGGTAATGGGTGTATCGTTTACTGAATGTTAATCTATAGTTGTTATAGCCTGACTACATCAATAGTAGAACTGTGTCGGCCCAATAGACACAATGTCGGACAATAAGGCCACACGTGCAATTGTAAGCATTGTTTACAGCTCCATCTATCTATAACAATGTGGGAAAATGACAAGCTGATGCAGGAAATGGCACTACTCCAATCTACGTGTATATATTGAAAATTTACGTTACTTTATATATACTGACAAAGTATTCGTAATCACCGCCTATTTGATTTCAAGACATTTACGAGGAAGGTTCGATGGAAAAGTACCTTTTTAATAAAAAAGTTACTTTAAAAAAAAGGAAAACACTCACAAAACATTCCATGGGACACTCGAAATTCTTGTTTCCCCATATTCACCCAACAACAAATACAGTTTTCTATGGAATGCGTATTAAAACTAATCTATCTGTCAGATTTATGTACAATGTTGACAGATGACATCAAAAACATGGCGTAGCGAAAGTGTTGCCATCTTCTGAAATTATACTCTTCCGTCAAACCGCCCTCATATGTCAACTATACCTTGTTTTTAAACTAAGAGGAGCGATTCGAACTTAAGTTGGCAATTCTGCAGCCTAGTGATTGGTTAAATTGCCACCCGTTCCACACAGCTTTTTTGATACAACTGACAACGATATTATATGTCAGTTTTGTGCTTAGAACATAAAACAGACAGGAAGGAGCATTTACCAAATAAGTTTGCGTCCAAATAGGAGGTTGCAAATGGCGAGAAGTCGAAAAGTCTATTTGGAACAAGACTGTTGACTACGTTTTCGGAACACAACCTTTAGCATGGGCGCCGGAAGGGTCAAATATAGGGGGGGCAAGTAAAGGTAGATTACAACTTTTATATTTTTATTCTCAAAAATACATATATATGGTTGATTGAGTTAACTGTATAAACCCTCACTTCGTGGAATCTACTCATCATATGGAGTCATTTAGAAACAGTTAGTTTCATTTAAAACATATATGGTTGACTAGAACTAAAGCTTAACACTAATGTTGAAAATATGTATATGCCCTTTTATAAAAATAGTTATTTATGATATGAGTGTTAAAAGTGAGGTTTTATTTTGTGAGTGAAAACGTTTGTGAAATGAGCGGAGCGAATTGAACAATTTCACGAACAAAATAAAATCACTTTTAACACAAATACCATACAATGTTTTTTGTACAACTTCCCTATTTTGATAATGAAACGAGCGAATTTGCAATGACAATAAATTCAAAATGACTTTTAGTATTCAAATAATCAAAAGATTGTTGTAAATGGCAGACGTTTACATAGCAGCGTGCTAAAAATATTTTTAACACTAGTGTTAAAAGTATTTTTAACACGCTGCTATGTAAATAATCGTTTTTAACATTGTTTGCTATCATTAAAAGTGTCACTTTTAATGACAGTTGTACAAAAATACATTTATATGTACATGTACCTTTCTATTGGGAGAAAAGTAATAGAATATTCCTCCTCTTTTGTGCATACCGATCTATCATTTTTTAAATGATTATGTTTTATTTTAATTCACAAATTCTCGGTGAACACTGAGCATACAGAGACCAGGAAGCCTTTCTTCGCACATTGTTGATGTTAGCCAAGTTTTTACACGACTGAGGGTACTAAAAGATCTTTCAATTGTTGTTGTGGTAGGAGGTAGAGCTACGAAAATGTTTAGAGCTTTCTTGATGTTTGGGAAAAATTATAGTATTTTGTTCTGGTAAATAATTAAAATCGGATATTCAATTTTCCAGGGGGGGACAAGTGCCCTGCTTTGCCCCCCTCTTCCGGCGCCCATGCCTTTAGTAACTAATCTAGTAACGTGGTGCAAGTGAGGTTTCTCAAAATGCTCCTTCTACTTTAAAAACAAGGTATAATCTCATCACATAAATAACCATAATAGGACTAGATAAAGTTGATTTGTTCAAGATAATTTAATTTAAATTTTGTATATAAAAAATCTCAGCAGTTTCCATGAAAAAAGATCTGCATTTGACTCTCTCCCTTAATCAAGATGTCTAAATAAGCCTTTCTTTTAATTAAAGCTTTTTTCATGCCATTCTTTTCACCGATGGTTCAAGTCAGTCGTTCTGGAATATTTTCATCCTTATCCTGGTATTTTCATTCTTATGCTGCTAATTATTAACGCTGTTCATTACTTATTACGCTTTTATTTTTTATTTTTCAAAGCAATTAGTCGGTGTGAAAAAAAAAATGTATGAATAGAGCAAGATTGGATTATGCCCGTACTGTGTCGTACATAATAGATTTTTTAATTATGCGGTGTATATTTAGGTTTAATTTTCTTGAGCGTGATTTTTAACGACAACAAATAAGAAATTGAGAGAGAAAGGGTGCAAAAGCGAATGGAGTTTCAATGAATAGGTGAGAATACTTCAAATATTTCGAAAATTGACAGACATAATTTTAGCTTGCGTGGTATTCGGTAAGAGACACCTCAATGTAAGAATCTGACCTCACCTGAGATGGAATAATGATATTCAATAAAGCCATAAAAGTATTAAACAGGGTCGTATTTACTTTGTTGGCGAATAATTAATTATTACCTGGAAGCTCTATGAGACTTCTGGGCTATTCTTATTAAAAATACTTCATTTTATTGCAATTGTGCAGTTTTATGGTTTTATTGCATCTCAAGCCTAATTCAAGTCAGACGGTATGATGGAAAAGTATAACTTTTCAAAGAAATTCGTTACGGAATTGAGCATCAAGAAGGAATGGGATCCAAATACCATCACCAGACAATAGAAAGAACTGGGATAGGAGTGTTCGGGCCAGGAACCAAACACTACCAAAGCTTGGGAAAAACCCCAAGTATCTTTCATGTGGAAATCCACGCCATAAGAAAGTGCGCCCAGTTCAATATTGATTAAAGATACAGAAGACAGAGGATTATCATAATGGTGTGGGAATGCCTAAAAAAACTTAATGAACTAGGCGAGAACAATATAGTTACCTTACTATGGATTCCAGGACACACTGGAATGGAAGGAAATGAAATAGCAGATGAACTAGCAAAGAGGGGGACTGAAATACCTTTCTGGGGAGCTGAACCCTTTTGCGGAATCAGCCCCAATGTAATATTGGAAGAAATAGGTAGGTAAAGCCGAGAAAAAGAGGAGATCTGACCATTGGAAATATCTAGTAGGGCTTATACAATCAAAGACTCTTCTGAGTGACTACAACCTGTTGAGATCAAATGAATGCATGACTCAAAGTAAAACTACGCTAAGAGTTCTAACAGGGATCCTAACGGGACATTGTCGCCTGAATGGGCACCTGAAAAAGCTCAAAGTAGTGGAGGAAGAAGAATGTAGATTTTGTGGCATGGAAGAAGAAACCTCCATCCACATACTTTCCAACTGCACAGCACTTCAGAATCCTAGAGCACAGCACCTTAAAGATTACTGCCAAAAAAGACTCTTCTCAATAGGCGAACTCAATAAAGTATTGCTGGTCTGGATCTCTGGCCATTCAGGCATGGAAGGAAACGAGAAGGCAGATTCTCTTGCAAGGGAGGGTGCCGCACGTGTTTCTATCGGACCAGAACCTACAATTGTCATCGCAATAAGTTTTACCAAACAAACACTAAATACCTGGACAGCAAGAAGAGCTTTAGACTTCCGGCATGATTTACCGGGATTGGTTCGTTAAAAGGCTTTTATACATCCTTCGAAGAATGTCTCCAAACAATTGTTAGACAATAGCAGGCATGACCTACGTTGTATAACAGGCCTTTTAACAGGCCACTGTCATCTGAATCATCATATGCCAAAAATTGGACTGTCGGAAGATCCGACTTGCTGTCTTTGTCTGGAAGATGATGAAACAGCAGAGCATATAATTTGTGCCTGCCTTGCCGCGGCTCGAATCAGGTATCTGATGTTTGGCAGGGTCTCTCTCTCCCCCTCGGACTTGAAATATCATTCACCAAATTGTTTGGTGAAATCTGAATAGGTTTGAGACAATAGACTCTTGCCAGTCGCAGTTGAGTGCCTTATAGACCCACTCACCACAAACCTAACCTAACCCTAACCTAGTTGTTGAATGGAATTCCACTATTCAATTTTTTTTCTCAAAGTTAACACAGTTTTTTCATATAGCCTTTGTTCCAAGCTCTTTTCCAGCATTTCCTTGTCCTCCTTATATACCTATATCCTTCAAAAAGTATAATAATCTCCCCCTTTGAGTCAGATTTTTCTCTGTCAAGCATTTTTCTCCAAATAAGATTGATCTAGACATTATATTTGAAACTATGGTAGATAAACTATGTAAGATTCATTAAACATTCTGTAATTGTGTAATCCCTACCAATTTTTCAAAGCTTTTATCAAATCCTCACCCATTTCTGCTTCAAGTATTGTATTGTCATCAAAATTAATTTAATTTTCCCAAAGCCGAACAATGTTTATACAATCCGTTCTTTTGATATCTAAGCGGTCGAGATCACAAGTCCATTATAATCAAAACAATTTCAATCTATCTGCCAAGATAAACTGAAGACTCCGCCTTACCCGCCATCTTAAGAGCATTAGTTGAATTGATAAAAATCATCAGTCATTGGAAGCATCTGTTATGTTGATTATATTTCAATAGTCAATCAAGGAATGGCCGAACCATTCGAATCGAACAGAGAGAAACTGTTTTTGTAGGTATACTGTTTGTGTTGCGGTTAAATAGAAAAGTACATGTCACGGTTAACGATTATAGAAAACATTTATTACATTTGGAAATTTTAAAAATGTATTTGATGATTGAATCATTACCCAAAATTAAACTTCTGTTCAATTTGGTCCAATGAAAATTAGACTACAGCATCAAGGTGGTGAAATCTAGCAGGTATTGTCGTGATAAACTAATTTTCTTCTTACAACCATTCTGTAAGATAATATGGTCCATATCTAGCATCATTATCCATAGCGACGTTCCGTAGGAAATAATCTGACCAGAACTAATTGAAGTGCCACAAGAAAATGAATCATACGGTTTATTAATACCAATGGTTTATCCAAAATAAAAATATCTGACCGTAACAAATAAACTGCTTTAGGGCCCGCCCTTTCATAATACGGCTAATAGCCACCGGAAAAGGGTGGCAGTAGAATCGCTTCGGTGGCCATTTAGAAAACTTCCTGACTTACCGGAAACATTAGCCATTTGTTGTGAGGTTATATGCCACCATTAATCATAACTTGTTGTCTAGATGTGAAACTTTCTATTGTCGAGATTTATATACTAAGAAAAAATAATACGAACTCAGAAGTAGTGAGTTCAGTTTCAAGGAGCAGCTTTACCTTTTTGCTGATTTTGGAAAGTATACATCGTTATTGGTTTCAGTGGATAAGAAAGTTATTTCAATTAACCATAATCGTCAATCAAATGCACTGATGAGAAGCTACCAGCAAGTAGGAGGAAATACATGTCTAAGTCAGAGAAAGAAATGGCACACAAGGTTCTCCTGTAATATTTTCTCCAAAAAAATAAAGAGCAATAATTGATGGTTTTCCACACTTCCATATTGCGGTGAATCGATTGTAATGCGATCTAGCGGCACGTTTCGTAAGTAGGTATGAAGTAGATAGATTAGATTAGATTAGAATTGGAGTGGCTCTTTGTCCTATCCCATTGCGATCTTTGCAGATCTATTGTGGTCCTTCCCATATTTACGCCCGGTTTCACAATGTCAAGTTATCCTGAGGTTAACAAATAACCCTTGGTTACCTCAAAACAAGTGTTTCACATTGTTCAGTGGGTTCAAGTTATGGTTAACTCTCAGAATATTTAACCACCAGAAAATCTAGTGGTAATAATAATAACCTGGAGATTCTAACCTAACAATTAAAGCTATTGCTGTATCTGCCACGTATCTGTCACAAAACGTGGTATCTGTTAGCATATTTTTTTGAGTGGAAAATGAACGATTATGAGGTAAATGCATATATAGTAGTGATGAGGAACCAAGAAGACCAAAAATGATAAGGCCTAGATCCGATTATTTTGAGGAATTCGACAATCACGATTTTTTCTGTAGATTTAGTTTGTCCAAGAGAACTGTAGAAAGGCTCTCAGAAGAAATCTTCCAGGTCATCGCATTGGTTTCTTTAGATTCTATTATGTTCTTATATTTACTCACTAAATAAACCAATAGATGCTCCTCTTCTTTAGAAAAGTTGGAACATCTCTTACTTATTTGTGTTTCCATAATTAAATTTGAAGCACTATTTTATTCGAAAATTTGTCGTCACTTAGACATAAAATAAACATAACCACACAACTTTTTTGTTTCAATTGACATGAAACATGAAAATCAGTGTTGGATTTCATACCAACGCAACAAAAATTAATGAACAGTCATGGTTACCTGACCTGCAGATGAATAATGATTGTGAAACATGTCCCTGGTTAAAGTGAGGGTTAAAGTTTTGGTCAAGGTTACTTGACCCTAGGAGTTAACCACCGATTGTGAAACTGGCTGTTAGAGCTCGATATCTAGCTTTATTCTTTTTATTAGACTTAATAGCCTGGATACCGCCTCCCTTGCTTAGCTCTCTGCCCCCGGTTTTTCTTCTCCGAGTATGTAAAACCGCACCCTTGCTAGGCCTTCGCACTCATAGAATATGTGCTTTCTCGGCGGTTTTGTATTCTTCCTGGCAGAGCCTGCATAGGCTGTCATCTGCTAGGCCAATTGTGTGCATATGTTTCCTCAGCCTACAATGTCGGGTCAGCATTCCCACCATCATCCTCGTCGTTTCTCGACTTTGACATAGTAGGTCGTGTGACAGTCTTTTTTGCGTGCCTTTGTCCTGGGTTTTCATACCACCAGCGCAACGCCTGGTTGTTTATCCATTTGTGGATGCTCTCTTTTCTTAGGCATTTAGCAATTCCACAGGAAGGTTCTGGCCCTATCATGACCTCCGTTGCTCCCTGCTTGGCTAATTTATCGGCCTCTTCATTGCCTTTTATTCCTTGGTGGCCTGGTCACTCTATTATGACTACCTAGTCTGTTGCGACACTCCCACACCAGATTTGATGTTATCCTATCTCAGCGTATCGCCTCAAGGAAAGTAGATAACTACAAACTGTAATTTGTGTGAAGGCATCTACATTTTACTCACTTTATAATGTCATTGTCAAGTGACTTGTACATATATGGAAAAAAAAGGAAAAAACCAAAAATCTGGTTAATTAAAACAAAAAAAAAGAAGTGCACTCTTTGTTATGTATTTAATACCTACCGATGATGTAACAATAACTTTTCCCAGTGTAAAATCTTTTTTTTAAAGAAGAATTATTATTGATATTCTTGTTTGCCATTTCGTATCCAATTCGTGTTATAAATGATATTTGTTGGCACGACACAAGAACATGTTCCTTTTTAGGGTCTTTGTATCCTACCCCGCATCATCTAAAACTTTTCGCTTGTAATGCTCTCTGTTCTTTCTTATATTGCTCTTTATTCACATTATTTATGACATTTTGTCCTATTGTGTAGCGACAAACTTGAATAACTGATTAATATCTTCATGAAATTAATGATAATGGGGGACGTTTAAGAAAGATCGTTTTTGTGGAAACTTTTCAAAGCGAGTCGGAAAATTGGGACTGTTTTATGTTTTTATTCATTAGTTTCGAAGATAGTCGTTCGGGAACTCGACAACTATGTCTTTGTAATTTATTTAGTTCTGAAGATTTACTAGTTTAGCGCACTCGAATAACAGCTCGGATTTTAAACTGAAAAGTGTATAGAATCGAGGTCAATGTACTGACACTCCTTTTTCTTTATCTAAACATCAGGAGAGCCTCATAAAAATATCGTGAAAACCCAATATACCAACAAAAAAATATAGTGAGCGACGTTTATAAAATTCACAAGAATTTTGTTTGAAATGCACGACACTGAACTACTCAAACACCCCTGTCCCCCATTAGATTTGACAATAATAGAGCTTTCATCAGGATTAGCGAAACTCTCTTGAGACGGGTCTTCAACTGTTTACCACTTTCTTCCCTTCTATTAATCACTGTGTGTAAATTAAATTTGCAAATATTGAACGTTGGTGATTATTTACTGAATACTCGACGATTTTTTAATTACTTCGACAATTGCATATGACAGCATTTCGAATTGTTTTAAAAATACTTTTGCTTCCTTCACTGCACAAACCAAATAAATTACCCATTACCCAACTAATAGCTGTTACAGGTCCAGATAACCAGTATATTATTCAAGATAATCATTTGTTCAGATTCAGATTCCACTATTCGTGTTTTGTTGTGTGAGTCTTCAAAAGTGTCTGCTTTCAACCTAAAATGGATCCTAAACTAATTGTCATTCATTCGTGGAACTGTAGCTTCGTCAAAGTTATCAACTTTTTCCAAAATATTGGTTTCATCCTTAGAATTGGAATCCATAATAGTATTTCTAGCTTGTCCAATAATAACATGCATGACAACTTTTTGTTAACATTGATCCATTATAAACACCACTTCTATTAATTTAAAAGTGGATTTATTTATGAAGTCTGTTTTGCTTTTGAATTTCTTTCAACCTCCAATTTTCCCACAAATACAATCGTGTTCGGTAAAGTAGCACTCTCTATTTGTTCTTTGATCACGTGACAAATTCTCCAGCTCTACTCTCTCTACTCTAGAGTTGGCATGCCAAACTTACCCCATATATAATATCTAAAGATGACCAGAAATCCAGCGAAATATTTCCAGTTTTTGGAACTGGCTGAAAGATTTTTGGATACTTCGTCGGAAGATAGTGATAATGAAGAGGAAATGAGCATCAATTTATATTCAAGCAATTGAGATTGCTGTAACGCATGAGTGAGGGAAAAGTAGGTACCACAATCTCTAGGAATTTTCTATATCAATAGA
>CAJUYI010008201.1:0-11214 GCA_910591695.1 Galerucella pusilla
TTACTTCTTACAATTTTTCTGTATTGTAAAAAATAAAGGTACTTTACTCTTGAGTAAGATTAATATTTTTTGACAAAACTCGTATACGGCTCAAAATAAGAAATATCTAATGATTGCATTTTAGGTTTTAGATAATGCAGAACTTTTTATGAGGAATAACTTTTTTTCCTAAAACCCATAATAAAAAAGTTTCCCATATGAGTCCAACTTAAGTAGACACACTGTATATATATTTATTTAATTCAATAAAACAATTTGCTAACCCATTTTTGCTAGTTAGTATGTATATCAAGCTTCAAAGTATTAACGGAAAACTCTTTATTTGATACGATACATGTTAAAATTTGAATCATAATCTTTAGTATGTATACATTAAAACATTTATAATAACGAAAACTTTGTCAAAAATAACGGCCTACCGTTAACTTTCAACCACTTCTTATAGAATTGACCCTCATTTCAGGTTAGTATTAAATTTCAAAACAAGTAGTCACGAAACGGAATTATGATTACAGGCGACGAGCTGGACTTTTGGTTATTATTATTTATTCTGTATTACAAATTTAACTTTGTTATCCTTTTGAATCTGGTTACCTATGCATTTCATTCCATTATTTTTATCATTAATATTTTTCAGTTATCGAAGAAGCGAATTGGGTCACTCTGTATGATGATATCGAAGATTTGGTTGGAAATGGTTTTGATGCTGTAATTTGCTTAGGAAATTCATTTGCTCATTTATTGGATAACTATGGAGACCAAAGAGAACAGCTTCAGGCCGTGAGAAATTTTGAAAAATGTGTAAAGCCCGGTGGTCTTCTTTTGATTGATCATAGGAATTACGATGATATAATGGACACTGGAAAAACCGCATCTAAATGTATATATTATAACGTAAGTAAAACAACAATTAAATTTAAACAACAAATCAGAATACTCGTTTCATATTTCATGGTAATAACAAAAATGCATCATTGTGTACAAACGTTTATTTCTTACATACTTGGAAACTCTAGAACTGGTTAGACAAAGAACATCAATTGAAATGTAGGAAGATACAATGTGCCCTTTCACAATGAGCTAGCTTACCTACTGATAAACAGAGTAGATAGGCAACTATCTACCAGGTTATTTAAACTGAGTAAGAGACGTTTGAGGACACTTACCGACCCTAGGAAACATTTGCACAAAATGGGAATCTATGTGCAGAAAATGTGATTACCTGCGGGAGATAATAAGGAATCAGGCAGAAGCCATTTGGAGGGAAAATTACAATTATTAGAACAAGTCAAAATCCCCCTCGTTTATCTAGTGACCTATCTAGAGATAGGAAGCTTCTGGAATAGAAGTTGAAAATGGTACAAATATTAAATTCAAGTACCTGTGCCTTGGGCACAGTTCAAATGGAAGAAGAAATGAATCATTGTATACAAACGTTTATTTCTCACATCATGCAATATACACATGTATGATTTTATAATACATCCTAAAGATAATAGGTATCCTAGCAAGTGCGAAAATTAGAGAAACTAATCCAAGCAATGAGTAGTTGAAAAATACTGTTTCAAGAGAAAGAAAATTCAATGTAAGAGAAGCACTTAAAAATGGATTTGAAAAAAAATAACATTTTTTTCCACGTAGTCGATCTGTTCCACGGCACGAATAAAGACGTTTCAATAATCATATTATTTGTTTACAAGTTTAAAAAACTTATTATGAACACTTATTCCACATTATGTAATTTGTTTTACCTACGACTCCCCCTGTAATCAGTCAATAACACACAGTTCGTGTCATTGTAATGACGTCTATTACGCACTGTAAAAAAAACGCACAGCTGTAAAGTAAATCGCACGGCTTCCCTAGCAACATCTTAGCAACTGTCAATAGACGTCTCCATTTTATTCAACATTTACTATTTGAAAACAATAGATATGGCCACGTTTATCTATGAAAAGCCCAAAGGGCTATGTATATGTATTGATTATAATTGAAAAATGGACTTTCGATTATCAACAATATATTAATAATGATTAAACGTTGGTTCTTTAATGTGCTTCTTTCATTGGTAATAGAGTAATAGAGAAGGAGTTTACCAAACACCTCTAATTATGTAACTGTTATTTCTTATGCTTCTTATAAAAAATACAAGTACAAGTAGATCGTAGGTAAAGTATAGTACGTAACTCGTGTTGTAGAGCATTTTACGCACTCACGGAATTACGCACTCCGTACATCGTGCGTAACATTTCCATTCGAGCGTAAAATGCTCCTTACCACACACGTTACGTAATATACTATCACCTACGACCCCCCCCTGTAATCAGTCAATAACACACAGTCGGTATCAATGTAATGATGTCTATTACGCACTGTAAAAAAACGCACCGCTGTAAAGTAGATCGCACGGCTTCCCTAGCGACATCTTAGCAACTGTCAATAGAACGTCGTCATTTTATTCAAAATTTACTATTTGAAAACCTTCGATATGGCCACGTTTAACTATGAAAAGCCCAAATGGCTAAGTATATGTGTTGATTATAACTGAAAAATGGACTTTCGATTATCAACAATATATTGATAATGATTAAATGTTAGTTATTTAATGTGCTTCTTTCATTGGTAATAGAGTAATAGAGATTGTATATTATGAACTGTTATTTCTTATGCTTCTTATAAATAGAAATACAAGTAGGTCGTAGGTAAAGTATAGTACGTAACTCGTGTTGTAAAGCATTTTACGCACTCACGAAATTACGCACCCTCCGCTACGCGGCATCGTACGTAAGTTTTCCATTCGTGCGTAAAATGCTTCTCACCACACACGTTACGTAATAAGTATACTATTACACATTGAATTATTGCTTTGTGACTTCGTAATTTGAATCAATGAAATTATTGGTTTTGAGCACATAATTCATGGTCTCATGTGCATGTTTACTTGAACCCACCTATCTTTAAAATTATGAGGAAGAGGGCCAACACATTAAAAAAACAATTAAAACTTGTTTTAAAAAATGCATTATAATTATTATTAAATAAACAATTTTCTTTTTTTAGTCACCCCACACGATTGATATTAAGACTTCAGTACTATACGTTGCAGCTAAACCAGCCTTAGTCACATTGGATTATTTAATTGACACATCATCTTCAGATGATGAGAAAAAAGACTGTGTGATAGGAGATGCTATCAGGTAGGTAACACTAAAAAAGTTTTTCACTACTCTTGTTTTTGAACATATTTATAATAATCCAATATTTTCTTGAATGTATTAATATCAATTAAGAAGTTAATTGACAATGAGAAATAAGAATATAAAATTCTCAAAGCTGCACCATTTCACTTACTATTGGGTATGTTATTTCTAAGATATGTCTTCTTTCCATAGCCTTTTTATCAGATTTTTTGAGATCTTTGACCTATTTTAAAGCAGCACTGTACATATTTCTCAGGATTTGGAAATATTCAAATAATATTTTATTAATTCTCTCCACTGCTATTGTATGATATTCCCATATTTCTTACAATTTTTTTTCAATTGATTTCTGTCAATAATTTTTTCTTCGGTACACCATCAGAGAGTTGTCTCAAGTCGATAAATGTATCCAAAAGTAGTACTTTGCCATTAAGTCTGAGGCGTTGTGCGATAAAAACTATTGAAATCTATTGAATTGTTTCGGATTAATTGTAGAACTTTTAGCAACACTTGGCAATTGTAGTTTGGATGCAAAAAAAACACGAATTGTGTACTACAACAATCTCTTTTTTGTTGAAATATAATTTAATCCCTGTCGGTCATGTATGGTTGGTATGGTTTTTTTGTTAGAAAATGCATCAAAATTATTCAATTGTTTCCTATTTCCAATAATTCTATTATTGATATCATTTTAATATAATAAACTTGGTGGGAACACTTTTTTTACAGTACTATCACCATTTTTATAATTTTTATTTTATTTTCAGCGAATTCCGTCTTTCCTACTATCCACACAGATTGAAAGTTTTCAAGGATATGCTACAAAGAAGTTTCGGAGAAAATTCGGAATACAACATTTTTGGTGATTTTAAGCAGTTAAATGAAATTGATGTACCTAATTTTTATATTCACGTTGTACAAAAAAGTTCCACTATTTTTTAAGTAGTTTTTATATTGTAATAATAATTTATAATAATTATATATCTATTTATTTTTAATACTTGTGTTTTAATTCTCCAATTATTTCTCGAAATGCCTGAGAAATTTTTCAATCGCAATATGATTTCAAACTTAGCAGCTTCCTGTTTAAACTGAAACTAACAGTTCATAATATTAAGAATAATCTCTTTTGGTTAGGAATTAGTATTCGTAGTCTGGTGAGTCTGTTGAAAATTGAATTTACTCCCATTTTCAGCATTTTAGCAGAAAAATATATTAAGGATAATCCGAGGGATAATCCTTCGAGTGTGGATAAATTTCCTACTTTTGGTGTTGGAAAACTAGCAATTTTGTGACCCAGTTTTTAACCGCGATAACCTATTCATATGTTATCAGATATGTAATAAATTCGATTATATAAAAATTAAACTAATCCAAATCGTTCGTTTGGTTGCCGCTGGTATAGTTTATATAAAGTTCAAAATTAAAAAGGAAAAGTCACACTGCATTCATACTACATACAAGTTATTTTTCAATGTCTACCAGCGTACATCACACAAAGACATCAAAAATATTTTTAAGACTTACGAATTAATCTAAAAGTATACAAAATTACACAGTGTCACTACGACTCTGTTCAACTAAATGTCCCGCACACATGATTTCAAGGCAATTCTCCACACCTATTTAATGTTCACAAGACCATTGTGTGCCATAAGATGCGTTAGGTATATTGTAATGAGTTACACCTTCTCAGTCAATGTGAATAATACTTAATACCAGGAGTGAACAATCTATTTTTTCTAGTGTCGCGAGACGAGACGAGAGCCGACTTTCTCTCGTGATTTAAACCAAATCTAGTAAAAACCAAGCAACATTGTAACGATTTTAGATAAGGTTATATCATATTTGACATAAATTGTGTGCAACATATGTCAAATAAGATAAAACTTTGCTTTGTATTTACCACAGGGTGGCCCATTAGTACGACAAAGATCATTATCTCCTGTACCAATAAAACTTTTGACAAAAACTATTAAGGGTTAAGAGGTGCCTCTAATAAAATTATTTTTATTTATACAGGGTACTCCAAAAACTCCAGCAGGGTAAGAAATTTCCATTTTTTAAATAGAACACATATTTTTAAATTTTCAGATTTTACCTACATAAAATTATAATTATTTTCTATTATATGCATTATCATTCTGTTGTCAATAGCTTTCAAAATATTTTCGTTTAAAAAATTGCATTGTTGAATTTCGACAGCAAAACGGCTCACATGTCCCTATCTTCCATTTTCATTATCTTCACCTTCCGGTTAAACCGAAGGAACTGTATTTCTTGCTTTCGAGTTACATTCGGTTTAGCTGGAAGTTTGATTTATTTGGGAGGATAATGGAAATGGAAGATACAGACACATGCGTCGTTTTGCTCTAAGATGTACTGTTAGAAAGCTAGGGGCTGTCGAAACTCAAAAGTATAATTTTTCAAAAGTCAATATCTAAAAAAACTATGAAATTAAGATTTAAATTAAAACTTAAATAAAAGTGAGTAGAACACTTCACTTTTTTATATATTTCCCACAACTTCGTCTGTTTTAACATATCTTAATGTTTTCTTTCTTTATATATCTATAAATATTTTCTCTGTTTGGGGAATGAAAAACAAAACGATACTAAAGACAAGTTTTATTACAATAATTCAGAAAGCATAATGAATAAATATTTAGATAAATATTCAGATTATTATTCACAATAGGCTTGCATAGTTTCTACTGTACAAGGATTGTGACAGCATTCATCAACAACTCCGTGCGACTTGCGAACTTTGTTGGGCATCACAGAGAATAAATCATTTTGTAGAAATGGATACACCGAATTTGAATCGTAGTCTAAGCCAGTATCACTTACATAATCATTGTCAAAATTATTATCTGTAAATAAAAATGTGTAGGTATCACTATTCCAGTTATTCCAAAAAATAAAATCCACCACTCCGTGAAAGAAGATAGATAATCGCAGAAAATTTGAATCTTGAAGTGTAAATATAAAAACGATACATTCACAATTTTCACACAAACATTGATTACTGGAATATTAAATATATGTACCTTTACCAAAGAATTCACATACAACATCAAGAAGTGAAGCCCAACGAAAACCCTTTGGTGTTTGAGGGACGAAAATAAATAACCTTGAAGGTGGCAGCTAACTCTGGCATACACTGAGAATCATAATAAATGCCTACAGCTTCACTCGAATCACACTGAATAAAAGTATATTGGTATAAAGTAATATAGGGTATTATATAGGGATTTTTCACTATTTCTGAGAAATATATAGATCATTTCAAAAAATGATTTGCACCTAGAGGCAAACTTCAATCTTATATGGGTCTGTAAAGAAAGTCATTCATGCGGGCCTCACCTCCAGCATCTAGGTGCAAAAAAGAGGAAACGAAGCTAATGTTGAATGATTTATCGGTTAACGTTCAACTACTTTGATAGGTTATTGTGAAGAAGAATTCAACGTACATTACCATTAAAGTAAGGTCATTAACATTGCTGAAATTTATTGGAATATTTCACTCACTTGTAGATTTTCTGCTCCTTGGATTGTAATATTTTCCTTGGCAAACAATAAAAAGCATATCTGTTAAACGCTTCCCGCAGTATTTTTCCCTTTTCGTTACGTAGTGATATGGAAAACAGTCAAAACAAGAGATGGTAAAAATTACGATCAGCAATATGCAGTAAAAATTCATCTGAAACATATCTCTAATTAGACACAATGACAAATATTGCTGGTAACATAGAGATATATATATATATTATTTTAAATTTTTGTTGTGAACTTTTTTTCATTTTGGACTTTTGTACCAAGCAGTAGATTTCCAAGGGAAAATAGATTGAACTAAACAGCATCTTGAATAATACAATAGCTTTAAATATTTCCACTTTTAGAAATACGTTTTTTTAAATATTGGGTATTTGGAATCGTCCCTATAAATTGGAAAGATAATTATACCATTCTGGAAGTTTAATATAGATGTTTGAGTTTGAGGTTATTATTTTAATGTAGAAATTTTTCATTGATCAAGATAAGTAGGTATACACCAATTTTATACCTGAGGATGGTAGGTGTAGTGATACTGCTAGAAAATACTTTGGCTACAGTTTACTCAGATACCAGTAATTAGCGCATTAACTATGGACGTCAAATTTTCATTTCATCATACTTTCAATAACTATATAGGTATATCACTTTTATTAGCTCGTATCTGCTTTATATTTATACCGACCGATTTTTATCTTGCATTTTAAATACGTAAATCGTTTATCGAAATCATTATATTCACTCATTATTACAGAATACCTAAGCTACGAAAAAAAGTAATTATTATATAACTGATCAGAAGATTACTTGAGTAGGACTAGTCCTATTATAATTTTGATAATATTTGGGCAATGGCAAACAACAGGCAATATTAGAAACAATATCAGTAGTGTACCAAAGCAACAATGCTCAAAAACATTTATTACATTTAGGTACATCATTTCAACGAAAAACCATAGTTGTCTACCAAATTTATGCCAATAATAGGTACTGTGTTAATCGTAGTTTCAATGGCAGTATGGAGTAAAACGGATAGTGTACCTTTTTTATTGAAATGTCAAAACTGATGCTCTATACTTGTTTCTCTGCTCTCTGCTCTCTCTGCTCTCTCTGCTCTGATTACCCATAAAAATAAAAAAGTACTAAAATTTGGTATTCGCAGACTGGAATCGAGCCAAACGTTCAAACGTTTAAAAAAGCTACTGTGTTAGCGAAACGCGTCACTTTATGTTTAATTACAATGTAGATTTTACAAAATAAATTTGTTTGATTTCATAACTTGAAGCAAAGTTGAAGCTTAGATGATTATCGCAATTACGATAAAAGTAGCCGTCGTCTGGCGTCTGCTCTTTGCACACATAAAGTGTATATGAAGAACTTCCCTTGTATTTTTGTAGCTGTTTCAATTGACACACGACTAATGGCTAATTTTCCGGCTTTTCCAAACTTCCTCGGCTTCTCATTATCCGATTAACTTGATTGGCCCCTCATTTTGTTCGTATTTTAATTACATACGATCAGCTACGATTGCTTCAGTACCTTTTGCGTTATAGGAAAAAATCTAAAAAAATGAGGTTTACTATACTTTCATGTTCTATTGCTTGGCCTAATATTCGAAGAATCCGCATACAATTACCCTGCCGTCTCATCTGCATCATCGCAGAATCTGCATGCTTCACTATCCACTTTGCACTCTAGCGTGGGCAAGTTGAACTTGGCATCAACTCCACCAAAACCATCTTAATAGCTTTTACTAAGAGGAGAAAACTCAACCTCAAAACCATTAAACATGATGGGAATGTGGTTGAATGGAGACAAGAAGTCAGGTATCTAGATTAAACTCTAGAGAGTAAACTCCTGTGGAGCAAACCCGACCAGGAGATTGGATCAAAAGCATGAATGGCTCTAATGGTGTGCAGGAAACTGGCACGAAGGAATTGAGCTTCTAACCCAAAAATCCTGAGCTGGTTGTGCACTGCCATGGTAAGACCAATTATCACTTATGGAGCCATTCGTGGAGTAGTAGAAATAGTCTATTGACGATTCAATGACTAGCTTGTATATGCAATATAAGAGCAATGAGAACATGCCCAACGGCTGTTACTTAGCGGAGCGCTTTCGCGGAATCAGCTACAATATAATACTGGAGAAAAGGAGAAAAGAGGAGATCTGATCATTCAAAAGATTTAGTAGGGCTTAGACAAGCAGGGATTTTTCCGGGTGATTACAACCTGTTGAGATCAAATGAATGCCTAAATCAAAGTAAAACTAAACAGAGTTTTAACAGGGATCCTAACAAGACATTGTCGCCTGAATGGGCACCTGAAAAAGCTCAAATTAGTGGAGGAAGAAGAAAAGATAAGAAAAAGTTGTGGCATGAAAGAAGAAATCTCAATCCACATACTTGCGAATTGTACAGCAATTCAGAATCCTAGGGCACAGCACCTGTGAGATTACTTGATAGAAGAGGGACATTTACAGAGATGCTTATCAGAGTCTATTGAAAATTTGCCTGATTACTCTGGGATCTGATTTTCTTAAAGCAAAAGAGCGAGTGAGCGTAGTGAGCGTAGTTTTTTGCTCAGAGCTTGTAAATTAGATTTATTTTCCATTTCAAGTTGAGAATTCTGGAATCATTTTCGATACTTGATACTGCCACTATACAAATATTTTACATTAAAAACCATTTCTTACCTTTATACTGTTATGTATGTGCTTTACTGACTTAGTTGTGGTAAGGTACTGAGGAATAATGTTAGCCGTATCCCTTTTATAGTTGTTTCTTTCTATTCACACCTTCGGAAAATTCAACATGTTTTATTAATTTCAAAACAATTATGGATGAAATTTATCAAAGTGTCAATATAGTTCACACCTCGCTTGATTTTGGATATTATCAAGAATGAATGCATTAATTTATGGAAAGTAAGCGGAAAACTATTCCTTAAATTAGATCTCTGAAGGATTTCTAAACTTGGTGAATTGATTTTTGAAAATACCCAAAAGATGACCTATATTCATATCATACTCAGGCCATTATAAACACGTTCGGCGGAGATGTATTAGTTGTCAAACTAAAATACGCAGCTCTGGGGACTACCTATTCTTTTGACGATCTAAATAGGCCAAATTACATGGATATGCGATATAAATATTGAAGACGTGAAGAATTGCATAAACATACAAGGTGTGACTACATTCGACCGAAAAATGAGTATACAATACTTTTTTTTTATTTTGTACCGAGTGTGTCTGAAAATCATTCACACACTTGTAGGTCCAATACTATAGAGGGCGTTTTTAATACAAAAAATTAAAAGTCAGAAAAGATGTACCAAATTTAAAAGCATATTAAAAACACTCGTCGTATTCTTCACAAACTATGCTGTTTAGAAGTTTCAGTCTGCAAATTCAAATAAAAGGTGGAAGAGAGTATGAAAAAACGCCCATAACTCCAGTTCTAGTTGGCCGATCTCCGCAAAGATATTTTTTCTCTACATCCACATGTATATTATCCATTTTCTGCAATGGAAATGGGGGCTATGTCGGTTAACTGAACAGATATGATTTCATATACATCCTAGAATGTATATGAATTCCACCAATCAGCATTTGCGTTTAGTACAGGTCAACTCATTTTTTTTTATTTCAAAGAAAGGTCAAAATAACTTGTCAAAAAGTCTCTCCTAGAAGCATTGGAACAAGAATATTCATTTACAAAGATAAGCTTAAATAAAATATTGAAAACAAAAATAAAATGGATATTTGAGGGTACTCCTGACAGACGTCAGTTTCCATAAACTTATGTAATGCATTTAACGCTATAGGTATACGTTTAGTACATTCCTAGGTAGCTCAGTAGAAAGCATCCCAGATTCGAGCTCAATTCCCCGTGAGGAATTTTCTTTTGTTAATTTTATTTCTGAATAATTATTCTGCTTGATATTGATAACGACAACAGGTAGACGCTTGAAATATGTAGCAGTATATTCATTATTATAAATAATGGTAAGGTACCCTTCGTAGCGAGTCCGACTCGCAACTCCCACTTATAACAGCATCGCAGATTTAAAAAAGGAAATCGTAACATATACAAATTGTACATTTAAGAACTGTCCGTTTATCAAAAAAATCAGTGAAAACATAAAATTCAATTAGTAAAACTATAAATAAAATTTTTGAAAAATTTCAATTTAAATGTATATTACAGTTCATTCAAATGTTTATTTTCTAGATTCGTTTTTGAGTGTGTCGTAGAAAAAATATACTGTTCGACTCGTGTGGATTGTCCATATCCACCACTAGTTGCACAAACTACTATTCTCAAACCTATGTCTACTAGGTGTTAGCCGGTAGCCCGTACCGCCGCCAATGGTACAAATAGATGTACTTCTGGTCACCTTAGCAAGTACAAGCAAGTCCAGTCAGTCGTTCACGTAAATAGTTAATTAGTTGTTGTT
>CAJUYI010008202.1:0-11213 GCA_910591695.1 Galerucella pusilla
GTTAAGCCGGACCTGCATTATCTTTTTGGAGATGCTTTTGATGGAGTTTCTAGGTAATGTTTATTAAGTGTACCAAATCTCAAAGTAATATACAGGGTAACTCGGAAGTTATGAGGTTCGAAAGAAATAGGATAAATTTATAAAACACCCTGTATCTCGCTAATAAAGTGCAGAAGACACATTAAATATAGGTTTTTGGAACCACCAAAGTTATCCCTATCTACAGTTAAAGTTAGGCCCTTTCCCAATGAAACACCCTGTATAAATGATGTTTAGTCTGTGACAGACTGAGGTATTTCTTATCAATCAATTACATCAGTTGTTAAACCGAGTTAAGGTGTTTGATACAACGCGCCCATACAGTTATAATATTCGCAAATAAACTGGAAATTTGGTCATAAAGTCTTAATTTTCAACTGAGAATATTTTTCACAAAAACTATAATACAATAGGCCAGTCGGCATGGGTAATTTTAGACAAAAAGTACAAGTAATTAACAATACGGCTGATTTTTTTATAAGTACCTTGAAGTATGTAGACTAATATAAAAAAAGTTTACCAGTCTATCGATTTCCCAAATTAGGAAAAAATATAAATATTCAATCAGAATTTTTTTTCAATCTTTGGTAAGAGTTAAGGTTGGAAATAATAAATAAAAGGTAATGAATTAATTTTTACATATTTTTATTGGAAAACGGTATGCAAAACATTATATGTTAAAATTATATATTAATCATTTTTTATACCTTTTCACTATATACATTTTGTTCGTTGAATATTAATCTTTATATTACAAGGGTATCGAAATTTATTTTTAAAAAATAAAGAAGATTCCTACCCGAATCTATAAAAATTGCTATTTTTGCTTATAATACAAAAAATATATGTAAATTAATTAATTTTGTGATTATATATTCTTGATCTTAGAAGTTTCCCCAACATTTCTACGCAAACCCCATTAAAATTACTCCAGTTTTATCAAAGTTACAGTATTTAAAATATGTGACCGTAAAAACCCGATTCCAGTCAAAACCCAAATTTTCTAGGAAAATCTAGTTTCACTTATCGCTCACAGTCAATTCTAGATCTCACCAGTTAGAATTAGAATTAACAAATATTTTGAGTTAATTCTAGCTTTAACTAAACATCCTCTAGTTAAAACTAGTTTTCACTAAACCTGTCAGTAGATTCTGTGTAACCAATAAACATTTTATTTGGAACGAAATCCTATGGGTTTACCTATACCAAAAATAATTAAACATACATACGTCATATAATAATATTTTCAATAGTACATGGAATTAGTTCCATGAACGGGTGCGTTGGGTGATCAAACAGGTGGGAAATAAAACAAACGTGAAAAAATTCGAAAAAACTTAAAAAACAATATAATAACAAAATAAAAATTTCTCATTTATCATGTATGATACTGAACGTACTAAGTCAGCCCCATATAGCACACTTACATATCAGAAACCATCAACGCTTAACAGCTCTATATAACAATAATTATCAAAGGTAAAAACAATTTAATTACAGGTAGAATATACCTACTTTTTAAAAGTACCTACTTTTTAAAAGTACCCAATTTATCAGGCGAAACAGGTCCTAGCTCGACATACTTCTAGCCAGAAACAACCAACAACACATTTATTAATGCTTAGAATGATTTTTGTTCAAAAATTTCCCTCGATGAATCCTTCACCGAAAGAAAACAAGTCACAACGTCCGTTACGCATGAGCTTTTGAGCTTACACCACCATCTAAATTATAACTACAAATAAATCATACGACTTTTTTGTGTCTAATCCCAAAATAAAGACTCCTACCGACAACACGTAATAGTTTTTACTGATTTAGTGAAAACTAGTTTTAACTAGTAAAAACTCTTTTGAATTTAATATTATATTTTTTAATCAATGATTTTACTGAAACTATTAGACAATTCTAGTTTTAACTAGTTAGGCTGGTTAAAACTAGAATTGACAATGAGCGATAGTTAAAACTAGATTTTCCTGGGAATTTCAGGTTTTAACTGAAATCGGGTTTTTACGGTAACATAATATATTTCCTTGTAAATTCAAGATTCCTAAAATTTACATAATAATGAAAAGTGTCGTATTTCGTAATTAGGAAAAATTAATTATCCGTAACTTTTTTCTATGGAGCAGACCTCCTAAAGAACAGTTTTCATCCTTCGAAAAATTGTTTCAATGCCACCTTATTATATAATATATTTTTTATTGAGATACTTGGTTTTTGATTAGAATATAATATTCATATTATATATGAGTAATTTGCTAGAAATGATTATGTGCTATGACAAAAAAATGCAATCTTAAAGCCGACACTTTCCTCTTCAAAACGCCCTATTACAATTATTTATATCTACGTTATAACTGTACAATAGTTTATAATGTACTCCGCCGCGCGGATGCGGAACATATGCTTAGTTTACCAAATTTTTTCCGGACAAACCATTGCTCGGACGAAAGAAACGCAGGAAACCTTTTTTGTTGCAAACACTCCCCCTACACAGTAGTATTTTTAATTTTTCTCTACCTTCCTCCCAGCGTAAAATATTGAAAAATTTCTAAAAAAAAGTTTTTCGATTTTTTTTCTAATTTGGGAAATCGATAGACTGGTAAACTTTTTTTATTTTAATCTACATACTTTAAGGTACTTATGAAAAAAAATCAGCCGTATTGCTAATTACCTCTAGTAATATAGTAGTATAGTAGTAGTATAATATAGTAGTAGTAGTAGTAGCACTATCTTCTGACCTACAAATAAAAGTGTTTCTTTTCTTGGGCATCCCCCATCCGTGGAAAAAGTATATATAGGTTCCCATTTACATACACATTTTAATAGCAACACTGTTATTGTGTTTTTCTCGATTTTTCGAGGTATCACAAAATTCAATAGCTGAAAAATGCGCCCTTGAAGGATGTCCCAACCCCCCTCCCCGTCTTCATCTCTGGCCATACGCTACTGAACAAAATGATGTAGATGTAGATTTTGAGTAGAATGAGAAGTATCGGGCACGGGTCATTAGTTAACAATCGAGTGTTTCACAAATAATCAGAGACGCAAATAACAGATAAATGCACTTTAGTAGAGCAGGTGTCGCATTTCAAAGGTTATCGGATAAAAATTAACCTTTACTCAATACATTCATTTTTAATTAAGTACACCATCAGTAAAACAGTTTGCTGTAAACAAAGTACTCACGAAACAAGCGAATGTATCAACAAATTTCTTCAGGTGATTGAAAGTTGGCAAAATATTATTGGACTCAGCATTATTTTATCATTATTGTGATAAAAAATTATTTATCAGTTTATTGAATAGCGTAGAGATGTACCAAATGTACTTAGCACTATGTCTTCATCTATTCCAAATTCCAAAAGTTTGCTTGATTTCTACATCTTGATAAATTCTAAGGTAGTAATTGAGGTTCTATCACAGAATAGCCTATGCTCGCACAGAAGAGACATTGACATTTCCACAAGAAATCTGTTGCTATGATAAGCAATTTTTGATTTGACATTGAAATAACTTATTCTGCGACAAAGGGTGGAGCAATTCAAATGAAAAGTGGTTGTATACTCTCCAAATAGCAACCATAAACAATGAGGGCCTTTTCGGAAACTCGCTTCAGTAAGCTCCATTAAAATATATTGATAACAGTGAGTTGCTTTGAGATGACAAATTCGTTGGTTAATAATTCAACTAACTCCCTGTTTCTTTTCATTTCTTTCAACTGTCCCTAATAAATTATGTTTTATAATTTAAATGAAAATTTGTTCGAAAAGGAGAAGCGACAGGCAATGACAGTGTCTTAACCGCTTGTCATCTCAAAACAACGCGCTGTTGCCATATATTTGTGATTATGGTGATAGCGTGGGGTGCTTTGTACTACGCTTATTTATACACTAACTCTGCATTTCGGAATAGAACTAGTAAGAAATTATAGCAAACAAGTATAAAGATCTTATACTAGGATACGTTTTGACAAGCTTAGCCAGTCTAATAATCTTGATATATATAAATTACGTGTCACATGTTTGTCCGCGATGGACTCCTGAACTACTTAATTGATTTTGATCAAATTTGTACACCGTGTGCAGTTTGATCCAACTTGAAAGATAGGATAGCTTACATCTCAATTTATGATTGCAATATTAGTTTATTACAAATTATTCGTCTTTATTTGTTAGCTCCAAATGATTCTGGCAAATGGTGAAATCTGTTGACTGGATTGAGTAAGTATTCAATAGATGGCGCGCTATGTCAAACTTCTAAGCGTTTCATAAAAGCTACAATTTAATAGCATAACCACCACATGTTGCTGAGGCTACAGTGTAGGTTAAATTCATTTTGTGGTAAACAAAATACATTGAATTTTACTTTTTCAATTTTTGGTTTTAGCATAGCCGGCTACGTGTTACTTAGACTGAAGTATAAATTAAATACATATTATAGTGAATATAATACAGTGAAATTCTTCCTGCTTTTTAAATATCAGTGCTTCGTTGTTCCAAACTCTAATTAAACTAATATATGCATTTAAGTATTATCAATAGCTATTCAATGCGTTGCCCTTCCGAAGGTTACAGTTTCCAATTCGTTTATGTTTTTCTCATGGGCAGCTATATGCTGCATGTTCACGTGTAGGAAAACCCTCGAACCTATTTGTGTTAGCGAAAGACAGGTTAACCAAAAATATTGTGCACCGGTTAGTGCTATATTAAATTGAAATCAAAAGTATTTATAATTAAAAATAATTAATATTATTGTTAGAAGGTTTTATACTATCCGCCCTATCTACCTCATTTATAAGTTCAACTGTCACATGTTATTTACTAAAAACTGTAATATACTCATTTGTTACAAACTTGAATGAAAATAATAATAAATTTTAAATTTAATTCATTTATATTGATTTTTGCTTTACATCAACTGTACGAAAATTTTGATCAATTGTGTTCAAAGTCCTTCCCCTTCAAATCCCAAGTCAGTAAATTCCAGTCATAACGTTTCCGTCTTCGTTCGTAAATAGTAATTTCATTGTAATAAGAGGTAGTAGAAAATCAGTCATGAAGGTCGCCATGTTTTTTTTACGAATGGCATCTATGTAAAAAAACATGGTGGTGCCCATGTCTGATGTTCTCCTACCGTTCCACTCAAATAGTTTACAATAATGTAATATGACAAAAACGTTAGCCACAGCAACGCGTGGCCGGGTCAGCTAGTAGCATTTATAAATAAAGATCGTTAATTTGACTTGGTTATTAAGTCACTTTCCAAATTTCAACTATAGAGATTAATTATTTTGAATTTCACCTAGATTAATATACAGTGTGAGCCATTTTGTTTGGAAACACCCCCGTAAAATCCGCATTTTTCAACCGATTTTGTTTTAGTTATTTTTGTTAGATTCAGTATCAAAAACAGTATTTTGGCACAAATTTTCATAGCTTAATTACTATTTTCAAGGCCCTCTATGTTAATTTTTTTTTGCCAAAAAAGACAAAAGCACATTAGGCAATTTTTTCTCTCAAATATGACTATACCATAGGATTCAGAATCATCACAAATTTAAACTACCAAAATTTTATGAAAAAATTTTTATTAACGACAAATTTATTACAACATGAATTTGGAAAAAGTGGTATTTTCATTAATTGTTTACGTAGAATGTAGACAAATTTTGAAAATGGCAACATGGTAAACAAAAACAAGGACTCAAACATATTGCACAGTGAAAATTCGAAGCCGATAACTTAACCCATTCTAGAGTTATAGCTTCTGAAAGTAATGTAAAATTGTGCTTAATAATTTCAATAATTTCATTTCTTAATAAAATGAAATCAACGAGTCGCAAGTAGGCTTTGATTTTGAAATTTTATTTATATCAGTCAGTAACATTTGTATGAAAATAGTAGGTACTAAATATTCCAAATACTCAACTATTAAACTATTCAAGACAAATTTGAAATTTTACTTTTTTGTGGTTACAATGACAGAAGTGAACGAGAAGTAATAAAAATAGGTAATCGGAGACATCCAGATCGCCGTATTTGCAGCTTTGTATATAGTGAACAAAATTTAAAATAGTTATTTGTTTAACTAGGCAGCAAAGTAGTAGATGGACTGCCGAGGCTGAATTCATAGCCGAACGTAGCGAGGCTAGGAATTCAGCTAAGGCAGTCAATCTACTTTGCTGCCGAGTTGAACATATAATTTTTTCTCCGAATGTTCATAATGATAAAGGAGGATATTGTATTTGCAAAATATCTGAGGAAATTCGTTCAAAATTGTAGTAATTTTACCATCAATGTTAATAACAACTAAACATATGTTTTTAAATTCTTGTTAAAAGTGTTATGTAATAATTGCTAATAAATGTTTACGACAAATGTTTTATTCCAATTGAGTATAATCACTTTGCTGCCTAGGCAGAAAAGTACCCACTTTGCTGCCTAGGCAGGAAAAGTAATACTTTGCTGATTGATATGTGTCAGCAAAATTAATATTTGCTGCCAATCGGAGAAAAAAGTATTTATTGAGACTGTAGCAGTGACCAAACGTATTTAAAAAAAATTGCAGGCAAGATATTTTAATGACCGTATTTTCATAGACTACTTTGCCAACAATCCAAATTATTAAGCACAATTTTACATTACTTTCAGAAGCTATAACTCCAGAACGGGTTAAGTTATATGCTTCGAATTTTCACTGTGCAATATGTTTGAGTCCTAGTTTGTGCCTACTAAGCTGCCATTTCAAAAATTTGCCTACATTCTATGTAAAGAAATAATGAAAATATCACTTTTTCCAAATCAGGTTGTAATAACTTTGTCGTTAATAATTTTTTTTTATAAAATTTTTGTAGTTTACGTTTGTGATGATTCTGAATCCAGTGGTATCCAGTGCTAATCCAGTTGGGAAAAAAATGTCTCATGTTCTTTTGTCTTTTTTGGCAAAGAAAAATTAACATAGAGGGCCTTGAAAATAATAATTAGGCTATGAAAATGTGTGCCAAAATACTGTTTTTAACACTGAATCTAACAAAAAAAATTAAATCTAAATCGGCTGAGAAATGCGGATTTTACAGGGGTGTTTCCAAACAAAATGGGTCACACTGTAGAATCTTTTGGATGTAATGTGTGCTACTATTCAAAGGTTTTTTACCCTTTGTATAAATGCATAAAGGGCATATTCTACAATTTCGGTATAAAAGTTATTCCTCAGATAGTACCTAGATTTATACTGGTTGTCAGTTCTTCAATGGATCTCTATTATTCCGAGAATATCCCATTGATTGTTCCAATCAACCAACATTTTGACACTTGGTGCTTTGATAACCTGGAATTTCTGACATTTCTTATGATAACTCAAACTTTTTGGCTTGATTCAATTCACTGGATTCTGAATATTAGATTATTATTTGTTTCACATCAATAAATGTGCTATTTAGCTGAATGGAAGAGGTTGTAATAATTTTTTTATTTAGGTACCCATTCAGTTTACATATTATTGAATTTATTTCGGAATGCAAGAAACTGACACAGCTATTAGAACTTGGAAAGAATAACGCCTGCAAACAGCATGTCTGTTTTTGCAGCCAAAAGCACATGAGAAATTCCAGTTTATCATATTCTTCAAATTGGGAACCTCATTCAACTCAAGTATACTGTAACTATCTTATATCTCAGAAGAGACAAGCACTTCAATTTTCCTATCTTCTGGATATCTTATAGATGTACTCCAATTCATGAATAAAGATATACCGTGGAACTTAATAACGCAATAGTTATTCGTTATCCTGCGTATAGCGAAGACCAGGTTTATATTCAAATTGTAGAACCGGTACTAAGAATTTAACTTACCTGAATTCGAACACACTCTAGCGCAGGAAATTTTGCTAGCCTTTCAACATCATCCCATGTGGATATATTTGTGGCATTCATATTAATAATCCTTAAATTTCTAAAACTATCATGTGGTGAATCTTTATCAGTACACGATTCACAATTACTCTCCGTTCTTTCGTAGTTCATGTTGGAGCCAACGATTTCCCCGTTTATATCCAGATTTTTTATGGGACAATCTGCCAGTACTAAAGTTTCTAAATTAGGAAAAGCATATCCGAGTTTAGTTACTTCTTTCCATTCTTCTACGGGATTGCCATTGAAATGAAGCACCCTCAACTTAGAATGTTTGTGCTTTAATTTGTAGCTAATACATGAACACTGTTCGGGATGTGCATCGGTTTTTGACTCGTTATCGTTTTTAGCACTATCACAGTTTTTTGACTCATTTTCGTGAAGGCGAACATCGTTATATTCATTTAGGCTTAAATGTAGTTCTTCTAAGCTGGGTAAGTGATCTAAAATATCTTGTACACTATCCCAACTTATGTACGTTGAATTTAAAACTAAATTCTTAAGTTGCTGCCATTTAGTTTCTTTATTTAATTCTACTTCTGAACGAAGAGGAGTTGACAGTACATTGAAGCTTAGATTCACAAATTTAAGTCGGGGCATTTGCTCCAAGATGCAAAATACCTGTAAAACAAAAAATAAATAAATACTTCCTGGTAGACAACAGACTGTGTTATAATGTTAAAGACATTACGTAGTATAAATTCGTTTGGTCAATTTTGTGTGAGTTCTTGAGTGTTTTGGTTAAATGTGCCTTTTCCGTAAATGCATAAGGGCGGATGTATTTTAGACACCGTGGTCAGTACGGTAAAATCGACACTAACTGTCTAAGTTCACGTTAATCAAAATCGCAGAAAAAAGCAGAGAATATATAAATGATTAATTTTTAGTGAAGATATATCATACCTCTGGCCATTCTTGTAATTTATTTTTAGCCAAATCAAGTTCTTCAACTCCTGCGCATTTAGCAACCAAGGCATCTTTTTCTCCGGCAGTGGCAATATCGCAGTCATTGAGAACTAAAAGAGCTGGAACTACAGCTCGTGGAGATTTACAAGGCACAAATATGGACACTGATATGCCTTCGTCCTCAGAACCATCGGAATCTGTGGAACATTCACCATACTTCTGCTCAAGAGCCTCTAACAAGGATGGCATCGTAAGGAAACCTGAAAGAGAGAAATAAAAATGAGTAAATAGACAGTAATACGAATTAAAAATTATACATTTTTGTCTATTACCATATTAGAGTTGAATGCAGGAGCTTTATTTCTACTGAAAATTTAGACATGTCTGTCAAAATGTTGTTGATGATTATTGTGTCAAAAATTGTGTCAAAAATTGTGTCAATTTTTACTCAAGAGTAGGTGATACTCGTTCGTTAGGTGAAGACAGGAGAGGTAGTTTGGGCGTTTATGATTTTGCTTGTGTTACATTAGATCTCACAATGTGCCGTACCTGGAGGTAAGAAACGCAAGATTTTGATTGGCTGATATTACGAATAAGTGAGAATTAACGGTACTGTAACGTGCTGTAACGTAGAGTACAGTAGAGTACACATATATTGACGTCCGGAAGTTTTCGTTAGCAACTTTTCAAAAACAAAACGTATCGGCTAAATAAAAGGAATGAAAATTATTTAAAAGACAGGCGATGGGAAAAGAAGAACAAAGAACATGAACAAAGTTGATATAGTTATTTTCCTAACAAGTGCGGAAAGTGATATTTTCCCGCACGCGACTACAGTTGATCCGAACGACGCGAAGCGGAGTTCGGGCAAGCGGTCAAGGGCGGAAAATACACTTTACGCATGCGTTAGGAACGTTATTTTTTCTACGACCGTATATACAAAAAAGTATACCAACCCATTTTTCAAAAGTTATTTCATTTCAACATATACATATAGAAAACTTTAACCAAAAACTATTATTATTATTATAAATTATTATTATAAATATTAATATTAGAAACACAATTTGTTGCATTTTGTAAATTACTTAAAATTGCCGGTCCAGTAGAGTTATTTGGTGTTAACTGGTAAGTAGATGACGTTGATGAGGATGGCATCCGTTGCAGGACACATAAAGATGACGATGAAGGTGACGGCAACGGTTTTAAGTCATTTGTAGATGAAATAATTTCATTTGATAAATTTTTCTTATATCAAACCCGGGTGGTTTGATAGTTGTTTTATGACACTACTTCAAAGAATGTACAGGGTTATATCAACATCTTCATTATTTTTTATTTTCAAAAAATTAAAAATGCAACAAAAAGCTAGAAAAGATGTAGATTTCATTTGATGAACCATTTATTCATCTGTTGTAACAATAGTTATAACTTCCGAAGTAAAAAACCATCTAATAAGGTCAAAATTTGCATAATTTCACTTTCCCGCACTAGTGCGGGAAAGTGACACTTTCAAAACTAAAATGCGTGCGGGAAAGTGGGTTAAAGCGCACGGTCGTAGAAAAAAATACTTTTATTTGTGGTGGATTGGAGCTTAACGCTCAAATATCTTTGGGTGAGTCAGATATCAATAAATAAATAGTGCTATCAATGGTTACTTTCATTTATCACATTAAATGGCTTGTAACTGCAAGGAACTAAATCTGCATTTTTTTATTAAAAAATTTTTTCATTTACAACAAATGTTGAAAATAATCATGTACTAAAAGTTGTCTAGTTATTCCACGGTCATCAATTTTGTGGTCTCTATGTTCATCAATATTAATGTTTTCTAAAAGGCTTATGGCAGCTTCAATCATGCTTCGACAACAGGATTGACAGGGGGCATGTGGACTTCACAATTCTATGTTGTGGCCAACAAAAAATGGTTCTTATGACATGAGTGACAGTTATGTCTACCATTCAAATCCTAAGATTTTTGCAGGTTTTTAAGCATTGCGAAAATCTACATTGCTTTATTGAAAAATTGTGTATACATTTAAAATAACGTTTTAGCTAAAGTTATGGAAAAATTATTAAAATTGATCAATGCTCGAGATATATTTGGTAAGATAATTTTTTTCCAAATCTTGAAACCGACATTTCTTATAATTTTTAAATTGACAATTTTACTTATTCACAGAAAATATTTTTAAATTACCTTGGAAACGCTGAGACAAATGATAATTATCCCCAATAACCCAAGGACATTGATAATTGTTCGAAAAAATGTTATGACAGATTTTGAAAGCTTGTGCCTACAAGCGACAAGCTTGAGAAAGTTGTCATAACATTTTGGAGCATTTATCAATGTCC
>CAJUYI010008203.1:0-11213 GCA_910591695.1 Galerucella pusilla
AATCTGTTAACAGTTGTTGGATTATATACATATGAGTGTTTAGTTTATGTTTATAAAAATAAAAATACTTTTAGTAAAAATATTATAGAATATCCGCATGATACACGTAACAGAGGTATTTTTTCTTATCCAATACACAGTACCTACTACACTGTTTGAAAAAGGTGGTTTTTATATGTGTATGAAGTTCTACAACTTGCTCCCAATAGATCTCAAAAATATATCTTCATTCTCAAAATTTGAAAAATATGTAAAGAAAATGCTGATTGAAACTGAGCCTTATGCCATTGAGGATATTACGGCTTCCAGCTGTTTGGGCTACTTGGAGTAATCTCTCATTGTAGGTTATTATTATTACTTTTGGTATTTATTTTCAGTACTTTCAGAATCTTTGTATAATTTTTTTTTTTATTTTTGCTTAACGTGCCTCGACAGTGCTGGTCATTGGCACAGAAAAAATAAATACAAATATTTACATAATTTTACAAATATTTAAATTAGATTTTACAGTATAGGTTGGTAGCTTTCAGGAACTGTAAGACTTTCTTGATTTCGGTAGGGCAGTGAAGCATTTTCTTGAGGTTGGGCCTAAGATCAAGTTGTTTGTATATAGCAGCAAATTGTTTGCAGTCCGTCAGTATGTGCTTAACGGTCACAATATCGTTACAGCTATGGCAAACGGGACGATTTCCTGAAGACATCAGATATCCGTGTGAGAGTTTGGTATGACTGATTCGGATTCTTCTGATTGTAGTAGCCTCTCTCCGGGTTAAGAACTTCAGGGAGAGAGGAGAAGTGGATGGATGGATATCATGAAGTGCTGTCGTACTATTGCACCACAGGTGTCGCCAAGAATCTTGTGTAGCGTTTTTGAAGTGGATCTTCAGGTCGGTTGCGAGTTGGACAATATGTGTTGAGTCGTTATTAGTGGTAGCATCTTTCGCGTGGCGGTCCGCAGTTTCATTACCATCAATGCCGATGTGAGATGGAAGCCAGATGAGAGAGACTGTTATATTTTGAGCAACGAGAGTTTGATAGATGTCGAGTATATTCTGGACAATTGGGTGGTCAGTGAAGATTGACTTGATTGACTGAATGGAGGAAAGGGAGTCTGTGCATATTGCAATATTTTTGTGGGGTAGGTGGATGCTTTTGAAAGCTTGAAAAATGCTTTGTAGCTCGCCTGTGTGAACGGTACACACTATAGATAGGGTGAAGGAGCTTATGAGTTCATGCTTCGTGGAAACTGCACAAGCAACACCGGAGTCAGTTTTGGAAGCGTCTGTGTAGAGTATTAAATCATACGGTTTTTTTTGTAGTAATTCTAGGAATGTTTTCTTTATAAGTGCAGTGGGAGATTCATGCTTATTATAAATGGTAAGTGAGGTATCGATTGTAGGGATATTTTTGGTCCAAGGTGGAGAAGAAGGTAGAGGGAGCGGGGAGGTCAGAGAAAGGTCGGTATCTTTGAGTAAAGGAGTGAGTATTTGGGGGATAGATTTTATAATTGTTCGAGGGTAAGTAGGGGGATTAGTCGTAGTGAAAAGCGAGTGAACAGGATTGAGAGGATTGGAGGATACTGAGGCAGCATATGAGAGGAGTAGGGATTGGCGTCTTAGGGGTAGGGGTAGCTCATTAGCTTCAATGTGGAGACTATCAGCAGGGCTAGAGCGAAAGGCACCAAGGCAGAGACGAAGAGCGGTATTGTGTACAGAGTTCAGTGAATCAGTGACAGATTTGGGGGCAGACATGTAAATAAAGCAGCCATAATCAAGCTTTGAGCGGATGAGAGCTCTGTATACTCTTAATAATACGATTTCGTCGGAACCCCAGTGAAAGTGACTGAGGGTTTTAAGTATATTTAGTCTCTTTATACAGATGTCTTTGAGTTCATGGATATGGTGTTTCCAGTTAAGTCGGGAGTCGAAGGTTATTCCAAGAATTTTACATTGATTCGCAATGTTCAGGAGTATGTTATTGAAGAAAATGTGAGGTAAAGGAGAAGATGTTCTTCTTGAAAACTTGATTATTTTGGATTTGTTTTGGGATAAGGATAATCCAAAGTGAGTAGATCTATCTTGTAGAAGGTTTACTGCGGTTTGAAGGAGTTTGCAAGTTGCTGAGATCGATTTACCATGGCAATACACAATTAGGTCATCAGCATATTGTACGTGTTTTATGGGTGCAGGAAAATTGTCACAGAGTTCGTTTATTGTGAGGATGAATAGGGTAGAGCTTAATACTGATCCTTGAGGGACTCCAGCATTTTGTGGGTGAGGTGAGGAGAGTTTACCATTAGCAGAAACTCTGAATGTTCTACAATTTAGGAAATTATTGATGAACGATAGAATGTTACCATGAAGATTGTATTGGGAAAGTTTATTTAGAATTGCAATCCTAGATATCGAGTCAAAGGCACCTTCGATGTCAAAGATGGCTGCAACGACGTCTTGGTGATTATTTATTGCTGTAGAAATGTGTGTTTGGAGAAGAACAAGGTTGTCGCGAGTGGATCGATGTCGCCGGAAGCAGGATTGGGCATTAGGAATGATTTTGTACTTTTCAAGGAACCAAAGGAGTCTTCTGTTGATCATTTTCTCCAGGAGCTTGCAGGTTGTGCAAGAGTAAGTGAGATCGGTCGGAAGGAATTAGACGATAAGGTGAATTGATCTGCTTTCTTTATTGGAATGATTATAGATTTGCGCCATGCGTCAGGGAACAGATGAGTATTCCAGATAAGGTTGTATAATTGCATAATTGTATTCGTCAAAAAAGGTAATTTAATTTTAGAATTGGTACTGTGGGTTTTGCTAGGTTTTCCTACAGTTTTAGCAAATGCACCTTTCTTAATCTTGAGACACCCTAGCGTGCACGTTTTGATTACTTCCTTACATTACCTTTTTTGAATATGTGAGCAATGTCTTGTATCAAACATTGCAAAATTCCAGTAGCATGTATAGAACAGCGAACATAGATACAATGTGTTGTGATATTTCCTTTCCATATACAAATTGTAATGTCGCTGATATAAATAGAGAATTTGAATTTGAATTTGAAATTTGGTCACTCCAAAATACATACATAGGTAGGGGTGCGTTCATAAACTTACTCGCGAGTTGAGAGTTAACTCTATTTCGTTCATTTACCTACTCTAGATGACGGGCTGGACATCTAGAGTTAACTCTTTTGCGTTCAAAAACTTAATAAATACCACTCCCGAGTTAACTCTTCCGACTCTGCTATCCGAGGAGAGTTGGTTTTAACTCTGACAAATGACAAGTAGTAAATACCTATTTTGTTGTAAAATATTGTTGTTTGTTTTGTGTTTTGGGTAAATAATCCAAGGTCTATTTTTTAATTATTACTTCTCTTGTTTACAGTAAAGAAATATTAAAATTAAATTTATAAAATAATGAATACCAACTAACATCAAACAACTCCAACATGTAATTCCATGCATGCATAGCAACGATGGCTTTGTTTTCCATCCTATTCCTAAAAATATTATTCAGATAAAACAGAAACAAGCAAAATAATTTTCTTTGTTTATAACCACAAACAACAAACTAAAAAAAGTTTGGTTATGCCATCCATGGCCATGGCACACACAGCGACATTGATCGACACTTGACATTGGAGATTGGAGTAAGATTTTAAACGCGTTTACTCCCATAGTTCGAGTTCATCTACATGGCCCACGTGATTAAACTCTGACATAACCCTAGAAGGAACTCTGGAGTAAGTTTATGAACACACCCTAGGTATAGTTAAAATAATACCCTTTTTGGTGTGCGTCATCGATTGTGACGTATATCCGGGTTTTCGGCATGTCGTTTATTTTATTTGCTATTTTGACATATAGCTAACCTTAAATTTGATGAATAAGATCATCAGGATTGTATTTAGCCAAATTCGAAAAGGCTATGCAATTAATAATTACCAGCTTCTTTTTCTAACTTAAAATACTTGAGAACTTTCAAAATACTGATGTTTTTCCGTGTATTCATGCATATTTTTTGTATTATTTAAATAAATAAATCAATAAGATTAATATTCACTTTTCATAAATAATAATTGACCGTAAACAACAAAGTACAGACCTGTCAAGAACTGTCAGTGTGACAGTAGAAAAAGACGTAAGATTTATTGCCGCTACGAAAGTAACGCCTTCATAGTATTTTAAACTCTCGATTGATAGGTTGAGCTTGAGCGTAATCTAAACATCAACCAATCAAATTTTTGTAAGTCAAAGATTAGCTTTAACGTTTGTAATACATTTAAACCGTTCATTATTGTGATATTTTGATTAGGATTAATCACAGACCTGCCTTTTTTCCATTTCTTTCTACGTAATGTGTTAGAAAGACATTAACAATCGATGACGCACACCAAGAAGGGTATTATTTCAACTATACATACAAAGGGCACTGTTTTCACTATTCATTTTTTTCAACAATTATCACGGTGTCCGTTTTGGCGGTACTGGTTCCCAAAACTAAGAATGAATACGCGGTTAGTGAAATTTGTGCATTTGAAACAAAGTTATTGTTCCTAAATCTGAATTAAAGAGAGAAGAAAAAAAGCGATTTTCTAGGAAAAACGTTTTCCGAGGAGCGAAGGCCCCAGCAAAATAAACACAACGTTAATAGTAAGTTACAAACACCGCGGGGATCTAAAAAAAGTCTTTAATAAGAATTCGTCTGTGACATTCCGACTGGGGTGAAAAAAAAAATAACAAAATTCCCTTGTTTATTTCGAAAACATTTTAAATTGAAATTTATTTAAAAAAAAATATCTTTTGTTTTACCGAAATGGCATGCATTGCTTTCTAGATGAAAGTCTGCTTTGCGTTGTAATTTGATCTCGGTAAATAAAATCCAACAGAGATACTGAAAACGATGAATGTGATATTGAAATATCATCATTTGAATCGAAACGGAAAAAGATGGATTCGACACAATCCTTTTCAACAGATTTGTTCAATTTGCTATAAAATTGTATCATTTCAAAGACAAACTAATGCAGAAACCTGTCAGTGAAAAATTGGTGCTGTATCCAAATGATCCTGAGCTGTACACAGTCTAAAACTAGCAGCCGGCTAGACACAACAACGTAACTTTGTTGTAGGTGTAAGGCATGAAGGAATTGTCGGAAATTGGATTGGAGATGGTCTTGTAGAGGAACGGGTTGGCTATGCTTAGCCATCATCAGTGAGTGTTTGCAATTAGTAGATAATAAGAAAGCACTGACAGCCAGGCTCTGCTTAAAGCTATCAGCAAGCCAACAACTAGGTCTAAACTGGTAAAAAACTGTAAAGAATCCCTTAACATGCTGGCAAGAGGCAACATATGGGTGCCGGCACTTGGGATTGCAGGGAATGGAATGGCAGACCAGCTAGCTAAAGAAGGCTCTAAAGGAGCATTCACAGGTCCGGAAGCGTTTTGTGGAATCACAAAGTATTACATAAAATGGGGAGTCGGAAGCTGGCTAGTTGAGGAGCACCAACTCAAAAGGGGGCTGACACAAGGACACCTCCATGCTAAGAGTCTACTGAATAAGTTAGAAAAGGAACTCTTGTCCAGGCTGTTGAAACTGGATGAGAAAAATTTGAAGACAGTTATCGACCTGGTGACTGGACACTGTACCCTGAGGAAGCATTTGCACAGGGTGGGAAAATTTAGTGAACCTATGTGCAGAAAATGTGAACTCTACGATGCAACACCTACTCACATACTCTGCTTCTGTGAGAACTTACAAGGACTCAGACGGAAGCATTTTGTAGTGGGAGTAACACATTCATCACAACTACTGAAGATCCCTCCATATAAACTGGTGGCCTATATAGAAGACACAAAGCTTCTGGAATGGAATTAGGTAGGTAGATAACATGGGTAATGGTACAAAGATTCAGTTCAAGTACCTGGGCTGTTGAGCCCAACCCAAGTTGTTTTTTACGCATTATTTTACGCATCCTTTTAAGAAGCCATTGGAATTCAGAAACCTGTCTAATGCCCCCTTTTCTATTCTGAACAAGATACGCCCTTTTGCCGGATACAACTAACCGGATTAATTTTTAATATATATCGACTGGTACATCAAAAATAGAGTTTTTGAAGGCATTGGCTGCATCTTCTGGGGCCTTTTACTTATTATCTGTTTTATGAACTAGCAGCCAGTTACGAAAAGGCCATTCGAATTTTAAGTTTAAAGCAATACACACCATAAGCAGAACCCAAACTTCATCACGATTTTAAAAAAGGACACATTAGAATTGTGGTTCTATGTCCATCCTTATGTAGCTAACTTCTCTTTTAGGGTATATGTACAGGGTTATTCGTTATAAATGTCCCAGCCCTTACCCGCAATTTTATTATAACATTAACATTAACAAAAGTACAGTAGCGTGCGCAGTTTAGGGGACACAAGAAAATTATTCGTTTTTCAAATGAAGTACCTATGCATTATTGAATTTTTGAAAATATGATTTTTTTCCGATTTCAAAAATATACCATATCTTACAATTAAAAATAATTCAGGTACAGATTTAAACAAAGCGGTCTGAAACTTTGTCGCTAAAGCCTAGTCAAAGTACACAAAATATCCGTAAAATGCCGCAAAAAAATACATAAAACTTGAAAATTTAAAATTGATTAATTGGAAGGGTTGTGATTAACATGAGAAAAACTTTACGATGCTAGAAATGTAATTTTCCGGAAAATCGTAGAGTGAATTTTTGTTTTTTTGTTTTTTCACTCTAATTGTTTAAATAATGAGGGTACAGGAAAATGTTCTAATCAAAAATTGTAGCTAATACACTTATCTACAAAATTTGCCTAAACATTTTTTTTGTATCTGCATTATTTTTCAAAATATACGAAAATTCCCTAGTAGTATTTTTGAACATCAATTTTCGTGTGTTTAATTTTACGATATTAAGTAAACAATGGCATTTAGAAAAATGAAAATTCATATGGAATGTGTTTTAAAATAGGGTTTCTACAAATATGTACATTGATTTCCACGTAAACCTCTACGCAAAAGTAGTTTTTTTACCAAATTTCTCTAATTAACATTAATAAATTGAAAAATTGAATTATGTAACATAGCGTACTTCAAAGATTATTTCGTAATCTTCAAATTATATTTGAAACTTTTTCTTGTATCTGCATTTTCACAAAGATACATACGATTTTCCATGTTAACCTTCATTTTTTTAACCCCACTCCATTTTCATTATTGTTTCAATAACTAACTTAATTTTTATTGTAATTTGTTGAAATTTTTGTTGAGCGTATAAGCCGCTCTCTCACCTGATTTTTCACCTTTATTTGTGCTCCCTTCTCTTTCTTACCTGAGCCATAGGTGTTTTTTTTGTATCGCGATCACTTCTAAATAGGTTCATTATGAAGTTCACAAATTTTTAGATAATATCATAAACACAAAGTTGTAGAATGTTTGCTGAAAGACGTCTGATTTAACTAGGTACTTATTGTAAATAATTGTATATTATTTAAAAAATCTGATATTTATAGAAAAACTGTATAGTAGTACCGAAAGTAGACACTTTAAAGTGTTTAGTGGTAAAGTTTCATTGAATTATATTAATTTCGAAAAAAGATATAATTCAATGAAGTCTAAAAAACAAGTAAAATTAAGCATGCAAGAAAAACAGATTTTTAAGAAGCATTTGTTTAAAATTCGAAATATTGATGGCTTTGCTTTTATAATGATAATGTTTTATGCTCATTTGCAATGCTAAATCTAGAAGGAATTATCGTTGGGATAAGTATTAATTAAATAGGAATTATAATTGTTTTTTGACTTTTTAGCTCTAGGTTCTTATAAATAAACTGATTTTAAGGTTAGAAAATCTACTTTTTCGAATTTAAAAGTATTTCTATCTGAATGCTGAGATCTTTCTCTAAATTTTACATGTGTTTATTTATTTTTTCAATATGTTATAAGCCCAAAATTATTAACTTTTAAGTCGAGCGGTTAATAAATTTGGCTTCCAGGCCGTTCACGCTTAGCTATGAATTAACTAGAACTGACATTAATTTTATCTCGTAAACTTTTCAATTTACAGAAAAACTTTCCAGGTAAAATTTATAGATAAATGTATCAGCTACAATTTTTGATTTAAACATTTCTCTGTATTTTCATTATTTAAACAATTAGAGTGAAAAAACCAAACAAAAAAAAATTACTTAACGATTTTCCGGAAAATTGCATGCCTAGCATCGTAAAGTTTTTCTCACGTTGAACACAACCCTTTTAAATACTCAATTTTGGACTTTCAAGTTTTTTGTATTTTTTGTGAGGTTTTATGTGTACTTTGACTAGACTACTAAGTTAACTAAATATGACAGTTAATTTTGACATTTGTTAAGAGGCACCAGCTACTTCAAAGACAACCCTATATATAATGTATAAAATAGCATCATCATTTGAGTTTGATTCGGTCGAGACACGTGCAACGAATAGTATAAAGTTTCAACTTACTTTGGAAACTTGCCATGATCGAAGTATAACAAAAAGTTATTCCTCATCCAGCATCTTCTATCTTTACGTAATAATGTTATTTCAGGCACGACTCAATTTCCCACAATATTATTTAAATAAATACATACAAAACATAAACAGTATATATACTATATCGTATAGTGAGCTTCAATTTTCTGTTACCAGACAGAGACGGAGAAAGCTCAACTTGGGATTGATAAACGTTAAAAGTTTGGGAATTTTGAAGTTTAGAAATTTCGTTCCGGTTCCTTATCGCCTTCAAACGAACAAAACAATAAATTTTCCACGTTCTTAAGTAGACGCCGTACATCCATTGACAAATTATCATTCCTCTCATTTATACAGGATCTCATATCTCATTTAACAGTATAAGGATAATGCACATTAATTAGGAAAACGTTAAAGATGTTATAAATTACGCGCGATGCTAATATGCTCGATAATTCTATAAAGTTAACGGAAAGTGCAAATTATTCTGTCAGTAGATCCTACTCGCGTTACGATGAAAACTAATTTTCAACATATATAACGCTTTCGGTTACCTAACGAGCAGCAACTTAAAAAGATTTTGAAGCATAATATACAGTGTATACAAAAACAACGTAGAAAACTTACTTTGAGATTTAAACATTGAAAATAAAAGTAATTAGGTGCTAAATCGGGGTATTATGGAGTTGTCTCGAATTGACAAAGTGTCAAATTATCCTTTTTTTGCCCTATTCACCGTACATAAACAATGTACAGGGTGTCCCAAATTGGTGTGTTATGCAGGGTATCTAGAAGAGATAGAAGAAAAGCAGTTTAAAAGGTTATGACTCCTTTTTTTGTTGAAGTAACGATAGCCTAATTAAATCTTCAGTAACTCCCTGCAGTTGGAAGATACAGGGTGATTATTGAAAACTGTCGAAAACTACAAATTTTAAATTTCGTTACTGAGTGTTCAATTTTTCAAGGGTGTTTCTCCTGATAACATCCATAAATGGTTTATTTGCACTGTAGCTCCAACCATTGAAAATAGATGTATAATATGTTCATATCAGATGAATGAGATTTAAAAAAGGAAATTAAAAACGTCAAAATATATAGGGTGTCCCATTCAAAACAACATAAGTTTGCATTATATTTCCTTAGTGAGCCCCCTAACAAAAAAAATTCTGTGCACCACTGAACTCTTTAATATTATATCTACAAAAGTTTACCCAACGGTTTTTTTATATTTTTCTCAATTAAGAAGTTACCTTGTAGTTTTGGACTGTTTTCAATAATCGCCCTGTATCTTCCAACTACAGGAAGTTACTGAAGATTCAATTAGGCTATCGTTACCTTAACAAAAAAAGAAGTCATAACATCTTAACTGCTTTTCTTCTATATTTTCTAGTTTACGACATACCCTGCAAAACACACCAATTTGGGACACCCTGTACAGGGTTTCTCATTATATTTTGACCTCCACTTATTTTCATTATTTAAGGTATTACAAAAAAAAGTTTCAGATAAAAGTTGTATTATTTCACCTGTACCGACCAAAAATGTAACAACAAACTGAATTTTGTATACAGGGAGTGCCCAATAAAATGCTTCTTCAATATTGCAAATGAGACACCCTATATTTTTTTATAGTTTTGTGTACCCCAGAATTTTTTGATTACAAATATATAACATTGTGTAGCATTAATTTTGTTCTATAACGACGGATGGTACTACAAAAGGGTAACCATAGGTGGTGGCTACGTAACTGACATTTCAAATTGAAACAATTATTAATTTAATATTAGCTGTCAGTGCTTATACTAAAATGGATTATACTGCAAATGAAAAAGTAGATATACCGGGTGTCCTAAGTTATCGTATACTAATGGGTCATAAAAAATCTTTTACATTTGACAGCTCTGTGGTAGCTATACACCTCACTTTTTATTTTCAAATGGCACTCTCTGTATATTGTCATTGAAAATTGTGTGTCGTTCTATTTGGAATACAACGGTAGCACATACTTGGTATTTTTTTTCAATTGATACTAACAAAATTTCAACTAAAATACCTCTAATGCAATTCAAAAAACGAGCACAATAAGTGTTCAAAATTATTTCCTGCAGAATCCATGTAAGCTGCAAAACGTGTTAAAAGCTTTTTTGTGCAGGGCGTCTGAATCATAGCTTGGGTAACGCTACGACATGCTTCACTAATGCGTTCTTTAAGATCGTCTAAATCATAAAATACTTCAACCTAGAATTGTAATCTTGCATCAGAGATAAACATAAGAAGATATTTGGCAAACTTTTGTTGACGCAAGATTTGGCGAACTACTTACTATCAGCCACGATTTATATTTTTTGATAAACAGCTGCATTCAGTGTTATTTTTGTAAAGTCAATTCATTTTTTTTAAAAATAAAATTCTCCCTCAATTAGATATTTAAAATTCCCGCAGAAAATTATAGTTCCTGCGGCCAAACTTCAAATGGCTTTTAAAACAGTAGTCACTGCTGACTACGTAAGAGTTACAATTCTAGGTTGAAATATGTATGATTCAGAGAAACTTAAAGAACGCATTCATGAAGCATCTCGTAGCATTACACCAGCTATGATTCAGACGGGGCCTGCACAACAACACTTTTAACACGTTTTGCAGCTTGCAAGGATTCTGTAGGAAATAATTTTGAACATTTGCTGTAATTTTCTGTTCGTTCT
>CAJUYI010008204.1:0-11212 GCA_910591695.1 Galerucella pusilla
TTTTTTGGCCACTGGCGCGCCTTCTTAAAGGTAACGTCTTATACTTGTACAAATCTCTTCCTGGTTTGATCCTCTTGAGTCTGTATAGGTGAAACATCGAAATATGCTCATCATAGCTGGATTTATTCCTATTTTTCCACACAAATTACCTAGCCGAAAACAGAGTAAAAAAAGCATACATTTCTTATGAACAGTGTCGCAGAACCATCGGCCGTACCTGGGAAATGTCACCCAGGGTTACTGCCTGGATCTACACTGCCATCATCAGACCTATGCTAACGTACGGCGCCATTGCCTGGGGAGTTAAAGAAAACCAGCTGACAGTCGTCCGTAAACTGGATCAAATTCAGGGAACAGCATGCCTCAATACAACAGGAGGCATGAGAACCACACCAACCAGAGCGATGGAGGTGATCCTTGGTCTCACTCCCCTTGACATACTCATCAAGGAGGTTATTTTGATGACCATGACACGCTTACGCTCTACCGGTATACAACCTGACGTAGGATCTGGTAGATTGAGACGTAACCTATGGCGTGAGGCACTCAATGAGGTCCCACTGCTGCAGGCAAATACGGACGCAATCTCACCACAATATGCCTTCCACAGGCACTACAAGGTAATCATTAAATATAACACACAAGACACATCAGAAGAAGGCACACTCCGCATCTTCACGGATGGCTCTAAAACCAATATGGTCTCAGGATGTGGAATTTACTCCAGATCTCTGAATCTAAACATCAAATGGGCGATGGGCTGTAATGCTCAAGCAGAGCTCACTGCTATCTACATCGCCGCAAAAGAGATTACCAAAAGAAACACCACAGGTAATAAAATTCACATCCTTACGGATGTAGACAAGCACTACTAGCCCTGAACAGAGCACGTATCACATCAGGCCTAGTACTGGAGTGTCACCTGTCACTGATCGAAGCCTGTAGCAACAACGAAGTCACTAGGCTGGGTGAAGGGGCACAGTAAATCGAAAGGTAATCACATTGCCGACTCACTAGCCAGGAAAGCAGCCTCCCAAAAACTCTTGACCCAATAAAGGAACACTCCCTTGATAAGTTTAAGGGTAGATGGGACGAAGCAGAAGATTTCAGGCTTGCCAAGGAACTGCTGCAGTATCCGGACAGCAAAGTAGCCAAAAAATACGTGACTATAAACAGACAGAACCTTCGGACAGCCACGGGTATTCTGACCGGTCACTGCCACCTACGAAAACATATGTACAGACTGGGTCTGTCTGACACTTCACTCTGTAGAGGATGTGAACAGGAAGATAAGACTGTCGAACACATTCTTTGTGAATGTCCGACACTCTCTCAATTTAGGCTTTCCGTATTCGGCGAGTACAGGCTAACACAAGCCAGCATGAGGGAGCTTACTTCCGGCGACGTTATCACCTACTTCAAACGAGTAGGCTGGATGACGAGCCAGAAGGAAGTGTGAACCTCAGAAGGATGCACAATGGGCCAATTGTGGCCTAAGTGCTGTGGGGGTCACCCACCCTTCAAATTCTTACAGATACAGATACCTAGCCGATATCAATGTTGCAGCCTATTCACTGAATAATATCACAATAAATTCAGCTAAAGCCATTGCTAGCTATATTTGGAATGTTCTAAACCTCAGAGCCTTTATTATAAATGAATAACTAATATTTATTTTATCATTCTAAACAGGTTTATATATTGTTCTCACCCTTTCCATAAAATTGTAAAGATTTTAAAAGGAAATAAACTATCTATCTATCTATCTACAAAATGTTTCATGTTTCTCTCATATTAACTCTAATTAATAGGTGAAATTTGTGGCTGCAGATGGGTTTAAAAACCAAGGAATATGTAGTAGCAGAAGTATATGTTACAGGGAAAGTTGATCCTCCAGTAAGAGTTGACTAGCTCTCTCTAGGTGAAGTCCGCTATACTGGTATTTTCAGTAAAAGCTCATAAAAACCCAAAAGTATTGAAATTTGATTAACATGTACTAGTCAGAGTTGACTATATCTAGATAAAGTATACTTCCACTGTCTGGAGGTAGTAGAAGTAGACTTTTTGCAAAGAACACGTCAACGGGTCCCCCCTACCTCAACCTAGTGCGTATTTGTCTCCATTTTATAATAAATATAGATATATGTAATAAATGTAAACGTAAATTTGTCTCTACAATAAACGAACAAGATATTATTTTAATGTAAATGAATAGTTTGTCACTATTTTAACAAAATATCAATCAAAACAAGCGCACACTCACTCCAGGCGCAACACAATATATGTCTCTTTCGCCTCTTGATGGTGAGGTAGTGGAGATAGTCAAAAAAAGTGCAAGTGAAAATCTCCCAGTGAATCAACTCCTACTAAATCACAGCAGGCATAGTTAACTCTTCCTAGAAAAAGAGTGTTTATTCATTTCAAATCAACTTTTACTTATGTGTTTAGTTAGAGTTGACTCTGTCTGGGAAGAGAAGAATTTCAATGCACTTTCCGACCACCACACGAGGATTTCCGAACGCTACCGATGATACGTGTGATGTCATACAATTTGTTTACTTTTGTCAATTTGGCCGTTATTGCATTAGGTTCTATGTAGTTTTGTGTTTATATTATATTTTAGTTAACTATTAATTGCTTCATCGACGTAAAAATATCATGTATATATTTGTTTGAGAATATTACGTGTTCGTGTGTGCTTTTTTTATTTCTAAAAGTCAACGTAAAGTGGAAAGTGGATATAAATATTCGATATTTCCGAGGATATTTTAAAACTTTCAGAAGAAAATATTTTATTTACTAGTTCAGTGTTCAGTGACGATTCTTTCATATTTTGTGAGTAAAGGTTTTGTAAAAGCACAAACTGATAACTTTCCCAAAGTAGACTCATTTATGCTGCTTGAATTTATGAAGTCAAATAGCTGCTTTAATGCAGAGGATATAAGAGGGGTTAAAGCATTGTCGTAAGTACGATTTAAACTATGTATTATATATAATATATACCAACCATATTTCAATGTGTGGTCGTAAGAAAATAATGTTTTTATGGTTGATTCCTAGACATATAGGTACATAACCTCAAACTATTTAGTAATAAAAATTACCAGCATAGAAGTAGGTACTTACATTAAAATGGTGTTCACAAACAAAAGTAGTATTTTTGTCGAAATATCGTCTTTGTTTCGACGCATAGCTTTTTTTTTTTTTTCCATTTTGGGCGCCGTTCAGATGCCGGGAGCACTGCAGCCTATTGGCTTATTGTACTCTGCTCCCATATTTAGTCCACCCATCCAGTTATCCCCGTACCTTCGAGTAGACGGTATAGGTCCATTGGATGTGTGCCATATACTTCAGGTGGCACATTGGCCTCTCCGAAGATTGCCCGTCTCCTCGAGTGCAGTGCCTCACATTCAGACAAGATATGGGTCACGGTCTCGTTCTCCATGCCACAGTCTGCAGCTGAGGTCCCCGTTATATAACCCCATTTTATGCAGGTGATCTTTTAACGGGGTATGACCTGTTAGATAACCTGCAATAATTCTTAGCTTATTCCTGCTGATATTCAGTAGTTCTTTGGCCCGCTTTGCACATGTGTCACCTATGAAGGTTTTGCTGTGTACCTGTTTCGGAGTGTTCCTCCAATGAAGTCTATGTTGGCTTTGTACCCATTTTTGTATTTGCGCTCGGACTACCTTTTTTGTGGTCCCAAGAGCTGGTTCTGGTCCAACATATGCTGTTGCTGAACCTCTTTTTGCGAGTTCATCAGCTTGTTCATTTCCAGAAATACCATTATGTCCCGGCACCCACACCAATCTTACTTTAATGTGGTCTGCCAGTTCATTTAGTTCTTTCTGACATTCTTCTACTAGTCTGGATGTTACCTTGCGGCTATTTAAAGCCGCAAGGGCTGCCTGGCTATCAGTTAGTATGTTTATCCTATGAGTGTCAGTCCTATATTTGTTAATTCTGACACATTCTAGGATGGCATAGATCTCTGCCTGAAATACAGAGGTATGTTTGCCTAGTGAGAAAGAGCCTTTTGTGTTTCTCTTTTCACTGTACACTCCTGCTCCTGTTCCTTCCCCTGTCTGTGATCCGTCTGTGTACCAGGTCTCTCCTCGGGGAAATTTCAGTCTGCTTGGGTCTTGCCAGTCCTTTCTGTGAGGTATTTCTACCTCATATTTAGGGCTTGGGAGAAGTTTAGTGGCCATATAGTCTGTTTTCATATCTAAAATGGCTTCACTTATGATGTCTTTAACAGATGTGTGTCCTGATCTAACTATTTTGTTGCTCAGATTATCTTGCTGCCTAAATAGTCCCATCCTTGCTTCCCCCATTATCACGAGGTGTAGTGGAGGAAGGTCGAATAAGGCTTCTAGTGCTGCCGTTGGCGTGCTTCTCATGTATCCTGCAATGCTGAGACATGCAAGTCTTTGCACCTTGCCCAGTCTCGTCATTGCATTCTTTTGTGTCGTCTTTGTCCACCAGACCAAAGACGCATATGTTATTATGGGTTTAACCACTACACTGTATATCCAGTGTATCATTCGCGGACTCAACCCCCATGTTTTACCACAAGTTCGTCTTGCCATCATTAGTGTGGTTTCCGATCTTGCTGCAACTTTTTCCATTTGTTTGGACCATGTTAATCTCGAGTCAATAATCACCCCGAGATATTTAACATCCATAACCATTGGAATTTCCGTACCTTGAAGGTATAGTGGTCCCAAACCTGCCAAGTTCCTTCTCTTGGTGTAGGGTACTAAGTTTGATTTGGTGGGACTTATATTTAAACCCACCTCTGTCGTCCATTTCGTTACTATGTTCAGAGCCTGTTGCATGCGCTCTCTGACCGTAGTACTGAATTTGCCTTGTGATATGATGACTAGATCGTCCGCATATCCTAAGACAGTATGGTGTTCCTTTTTGAGTCTCCTTATCAGTCCGTCCATTACAAGGTTCCATATTAGAGGAGACAGTACTCCTCCTTGTGGACATCCCCTTGAAACTCGGGCTGACAATGTTGTGCCCATCAATGTTGAGAATATCGTTCGGTCTTCCAGCATGCAGTCTATCCATCTGCAGCTTGTTTCTTCAATTTGCTTTTGACGAATTGCCCTAGTGATTACTTTGTGGGAGGTGTTGTCAAATGCACCCTCTATATCAAGGAAGGCTGCTAATAATACTTCCTTATTTTCGAGAGCGTACTCTATTCCTTGTACTAGGTGATGGAGTGCTGTCTCTGTGGATACTCCTGGTCTGTATGCATATTGATCCAGGTCGATCGGTCTTTCTACCAACGATCCTCCTCTAATGTGCATGTCGACGCATAGCTTGCAACCATAATACCCTTTTCTTAAGTGTATTTTTGCTTGCGCCACCAGGTAATAGTATATTATTAAACGAGCAATTTATGATAGCCATAATTCACGATGGGTGACGTTTGCGTCACCAGCCGCAGGCGAGAGGCGCAAGTCACCCAAGTGAATTATGGCCATAAATTGCTAGTAGAATACTATACTTTGTCCACGACACTTAATTTATTTATTAATAAATAATAGTCAGTAGCGACTTGGCATATTACTAATCTCAAAATGTTGTGGCAGCTACTTCAAATAATTTGACATATATAGAGATGGGCGATACTGTAGAAAGTATCAATACAACGTACCGTTATAAATATATTGTTTTGAAATACTAAATATTAGAAAATATCGTTATGAAAAGTATCAATACTAAAAATAGGCATGCAAGGTTTTAGGAGACCTGATAAAGCGTCAATTCCCACCAATAGCAAAATTTATGCTTGTACCCTATTAGTTATATATTTAAATTGAAGATAGCGAAAATGAGAAAAGCTTAGAGAAAAAGACAACTTCAGTCAACACAATCAGCTGAAATGTATCGTTCGATTGGAAATAGTTAGTTGGTAAGATTGCAATTGCATCTAATTGGAGAAACTGATCAGCTGGGTCTCAATTGCGCTTGCTTTCGATCAATAAATCTGGCGTCTTGCATTGTATTTTGCACCATGTCAAGCGGCCTAAAGACAAGAGTCTAACTGTGCTTATGAAGATGTTGCAGTAATACTGCAATCAGTTCTATGCAGATAAATTCCAAATTTGTTTGGGACTGCTTGGAGAAGCTACAAGAAATGAGCAGTCATAATAGATTGTCCCGAGCCTGAGTACCGGGCCATTCAGATCACAAGGGTAATGAAGAGGCAGACTCACTCTTCTGAGAAGAAAAGGGGCACTATGTGCTCCCATTGGCTCAGAATCTTTCTTTGGCGAAAACCATGCCAAAAACAAGTAGCAGTATCATTTACAGATTTGGGAGTGGAGATCATAGGGAGAGGGGCTTAACTTGTCGTCCTCCTTTATATGATTTTTGACGTGTTTTGTCATTTTTTCCCGAAAAAATTATGTGAGATGGATAGTTTTCGTTTCGGTGGATAGATATTGCAGAATAATAATTATTCTAACGCTCTATAAGCTTTGAAAAATATTTAAAAAAAAAACAGTTACCGTTTAACTAAAAAGCAACAACTACTTCACGGGCTATAGACCCCGACGGCTATTGAATTGCACTTCAAAATCAAACGGGTCTGGTATATCTACAAAATATTTAGCACCAACCATTCTGGTTTGCAATTAGAAGGTGCAACATAACTTGTAGACTGGTTTCGGCGTATTTGCGCCTCATCAGTACAAGGTATATGTTCTCCGTCCGAGAGCTCTAGGAGCTTGATCCCGGACTGAAAAAGACACCAAAATTACCATCACTACATGTCTGCCAGTGCCGGAAGTATAAAAGTCGTGACAATAGCGACATCTTCACATCCAACTGCAAACCAAAATTCGGAAAATATGACATCTGGACTTACAGGAAACTGTAATAATACTACACTTTATATAAAATAAAAGCGACGCCTATGGTTTCGTTCCAGTAGCCGAACTTTCAACTACAATATAAGCCATCTTGGAGACTTAATTACTCCTAACGCTTTTACTTAATTTGGAATTTCATTTGGTGCTCGCCAGGTCGCAAATCAGGAAGAAGGTAATTTTAATGTCACACCGTTTGAAATACTTATGGAGTTCGGTTGTTTCTTGGTTGGTTGTTCCGTTGTTCGACTTAATTGTGGAGGTGGGACGGGACTCTATTTCTATTTTACCTTAAGAAAAATTATTCGCTCTTCATACTTTCCACATGTTCCATACAGTTTTTCTAAACTTTTCCCGACGAAATTAACAAAAATAATTTTCAATCGCATTTTATTCCAGTAAATGAAGGAAAAAAGTTAACATTAATTACGCCCTATTTTCATCTTCCGGTTGGAAGTTGCATTTGGTACCTCATTAAACATGAGAGAAAGTTCTGCATGAAAACGCGTGCGAGGGCGGAGAAAATGGCCCCAAAAGACCAGAAAAATTAGTTTTTCAGTCAATATCTCCTAAAATATGGTAGTTAGAGATTTTGGTTTAGATAAAAATTAAAGTTCAGTTAATTTTCTACAAAAATGGTCCCTATGATTTTTCTCGAAAATTTGACCGGTTTCGAGAAAAACGGTACCAAGCGCACCTCGAATAATGAGCTTCTGTGCTGTATGCCGGAGAGCACAGTCCGTGTATTTACACATCAGCGGGGGGACAAATTATTCAATAACTTTGTGAAAAATGCATATTTTCTCATGATTCAAAGTTCATGTGAAAGAGGAATTCTGCTGCTATCATACCCAGTGAATTGAGTCACGCTTGACTCTTTTGGCCATATCGGAACACGGGTCAAACTTTCTGCTCCCGGGCAATTTTGACCTCGCCAGGAATTTGTTCCTATTTTTTTTGTATTGCACTAATTCACTCAAAATTTCCTTGATTATGGGTCCTCATAAGGTCCTTTGTCATCCCTGAAATTTGTATACTCTTTTTTTTTTAATTTTCATTTAATCGTTGTTTATTGAATCCCAAATTTTTGCTGTTTTTGGATCGCGGGGAAATTTTGTGAACAACCATCAATTAAAAATTTATACATGATCCGATTGGTCTCTATGATACATCATTTGAAAGCTAAGAATGTCTACCTTTCGATTATGCAATTACTTTTTTGAAGAAGTGGTCCATTTTTCAATAAAATTAGAAAACGCGGGCTCAAGGAAAAAACGCACTTTTTTTGGTGGTTTTTTTCTCCCTGCTTTTTATTTCTAACATTTTAACACCTTAACTAGTGTAACGGGGGAATTCCCACCTTTCCATCGAGGTATAGATATGTCATACCTTTGATACCCCGGGGAAAAACCAGTATATCTAAATCGGGATCGCCGAGTTGTACCACAAGATATCAGGTAGGTATAATCCTACCGTCGAGTTGTACCACCGAATTTCCTGGGAGGATTAACGATTTAAAAATAAAGTCTAATGACTAATCACCTTAACAATTTTATGTAAATTAGGTTTAATATCAAAACATCCACATATAACAATTTCTACATACAAAAATAAAGATGAGGCCTTTCTCACTAATGTTTAAGATCAAAACATCCATATGTAAGTGAATAAAAACAAATATGCGCCTGAATACAATTTATTATTGGTGGTACTGGGTATTCCTTCAATAAATACGGCTTATGTGTAATTTCGTAATGATCCACCTCGATGGTCAGTATAATCCCCAATAAAGGCGGAAATGGATTAACTCAGGTAGTCGTGGTACAACTCGGTAGTCCCCATCTAAATGTATACGCAATAATTTATTACTTTCGTTCCTCCGTCGTTCGCCGCGCGTGTGCTCTACGTGGCGCTAGTGTCGTCTGCTCATCTATTTGTGGTTCGTGTGAGTCACGCCAGTGTTCGAATTTGTTGACGGGGTAGAGCTAGAGGGAGCTCTAAACCCAGAAGAAGTTCTTGACCAAGAATCAGATGATGATGACTGGTGACGAACAGATTTATGTCATAATTGCAATGTATTTTTATAGGTATACTCTTTTCATCAATTCACGGACAATTAACCCGCGAATCTCTTGTACTTTTGTTAAAAATTTTCTATGTAATATTTTAGTCTATAATGTATTATTTTTGTATCATTATATTGGGTTCTCCCGTTGATAAATAAATAAATAAATAAATAAATAAATATATATTTTTCTATAATAAATGAAACATGGAGAACGTTTTTAACTCGTTATTCCAAAAACCTCAATCAGTCTGGTTGCAAAAAATTTGCGGAGAATCTTCAAGAAATTGTTGCTGAGTATTATGGGTAAATATTCTTCACTCTTGAGGCATTTTCAGTTTTCCCTACCAAAAGCCTGATGAACTTCAGTTTTTTGCCACATGTGCAAAGCTGATTGTTGCTAGATTTAGGTCCACTGGTGACGTCCATCTCGCTAGAATTAATCTTATAGCCCGTTTTCCTTTTTTTTTTTTTTTTTTTTTTATTCTGTTATTTAACGTCGGTCTATTTCTGCGACTGAGGCTAATCACCGACGCCGGGAGCACTCTACCCCTAACCGGAAATTTTGGCGAACCCACTAGTGTTCCAACCAGTGGTGGACCTCGGTTTTACGTCTCCTCCGAAAGACGGCATATCTACATTATACCTCGTGCTCATTGGTAGGTATAATGCCTGCGAGCTGTGATATGCTAGTCCGCTGCAGGCTGTACGGGCCCTATACGATGGTTTTCCCTGACATGGTCGTCACCCATCCAAGTACTAACCATGTCCGACCTTGCTTGACTGTAATTATCGCATTGAACGCGTTCCACTACAGTGCTGGGTCGTCGCCCGCCCGTTTTCCTAATAAGTATATCTTGACGCCTCATCTGAGAGGAAAACAAGACCCTCGGAAAGATGAATATCCATCAAAAGTGTCTGGTTACAGGGTTTCTCATTTATGTCACCGAGGATTTTCCCAATCTGTAAAATGTGGTGGCGCCATCTAAAATTGGTTTCCACAATCCAAAACATTGAAAATAATGGATTTCCAACACCCCCAGCTCAAATTTTGTACAAAACTTGCATATTTCACAAGTCTCAAAATTTCCGGTATTTCAACCCGATTTTTTGCAGAAAATATTAATGTTGCGAAAAAAATCATGAGGACCATTTTTGTAGAAAATGACCTGAACTTCAATTTTTATCTGAACCTAAAATCTCCAACTGCCATATTTTAGGAGATATTGGTGTAAAACCTATTTTCCTGGTCTTTTGGGGCCATTTTCTCTGCCCTCGCACGCGTTTTCATGCAGAACTTTGTCTCATGTTCAATGATGTACCAAATGCAACTTCCAACCGGAAGATGAAAACAGGGCGTCATTAATGTTACCTTTGCTTTTTTTTCCTCATTCATTTACTGGACTATTTACTAAAACTAAAGGATGGTGTCTACTATATTTAATATGTATTTTATTTTAAACAAAAAGTGTCTTTAACGAAACAATCTGCTAACTTCCAACCGCCTTTACTCCACCTTCCGAAAAAAAAAATCATTGGAAGAAGAAGAAGAAGAAACGTGTGAAAAGCCCTTCAGTCACATGTCAAGTGCGGGGAGTGGAGGTACTTCCTGCGTACTTATTCAGTACCTATTCATTCTGTTAGACACCGTTTAATTTCTTCAGACAACTGAATGAAGAGGTGGTTCGCGCTATTAAAAATATTTTATACCTGCATTCTACGAGGTGTCCACGCGAAATTCACAACTCATTATTTTTGATTGGATGAGTGGATGAGTTTAATAATTTTTTTTTTTAGAATGTAAGAGGTTTGTTTGGTTCAAGTGGATCGATGTAGGATTTTTTTTATTTAATAAATATGTTACGTCACTCGGTTATTTTATTATTCCTTATTTGAATCGTTTTATAAAAAAAATAATATTTTTTTTAGTTCTAACATTGTTTCTTGAAGGAACTAGAATGTATGCGATAGTATCAAGGAGTAAGACTAGTTTATTTCAACAAGTACATAGAGTATTGGAATGCAATAATCGTGTTGAGCTCAAAATTAACAAACTATTTTACAATTTAGTAGTAAGTATGGCATTATGGTGGCTGGCATTATAGAAAAACTGTGGAAGAGCCTTGTGGAATATTTTCTAAAAACGACTTGAAACCTTAATTACCTTTTTTTTTTCTCTTATTTTTGGGAATCAAACCACAATAATGTTTTTTATTTTTTTAATTCGACGTTTCGGTAGCGTTCCAGCTACCTTTGTCAA
>CAJUYI010008205.1:0-11212 GCA_910591695.1 Galerucella pusilla
ACCACAGCTCGACTTGGGAACACGGAGGATTATTCTTACATAGGTACAATCTGATTGGTATTTTATTCGCATCCCTGTATAACTGAATGTTATATTCAATAAAAAATACAATCATGATTGACTAAAGCTCCTGAAAGTACAGGAAAACCGAAACAAAAAAAAAAACAAACGAGAATTACGCGCGCTTGTTCTGCTTCTATAAACACGTAACGTCCGGTCATCATCGTCAAAGCAAGCAGTGGCCGGTGTGTTGTTGGCCAGCAGCGCCCACTAGATAATTCCGTGCTCGCTGCACATCCACTAATTACGTCGTACATATGGCCCGTTGATCGTCTATCATGCACTTCTCACCCTTTCAGCCCTTTAGTGGTCGACCGCTCGATGCCTATGCCGGCTTCGCTACCAAGTACAAAGTACCGGCTATTTTACATATTACGCTTGTTTATCTTTGTCGGGAAAAGCGTGTGCTCTTTAATAGGAATCGTATTCGCTCTAAAACGATTATCGATGTTTCGGGTCTACGTAACTTTAACCGATACAGCTTCTGTTAAATTTTCAGACAAATGTATACGTATTAAATTGCTTGTTTTATAACATATTTAAGTTGGTTATATCAGTAATAGGGTTTGAAACTTTTTTGTTTATCGAAAATGAAAAAAACTAGTGATTTATCATACTAGAAACCAACCAAATACATTCAATAGCCTTCTTGGTGTGCGTCATCGTTTGTGACGTTTATCCGGGTTTTCGGTATGTCGTTTTTTATTTGCTATTTTGACATATGTTCAACCTTAAATTTGATAAATAAAATCATCAGGATTGTATTTAGCCGAATTCGAAAAGGCTATGCAATTAATAATTACCAGCTTCTTTTTCCAACTGAAAATACTTGAGAACTCTAAAAATGCTGATGAATTTCCGTGTATCTAGGCATATTTTTGTATTATTTAAATAAATATTTACTTTTCATAAATAATAATTGAACGTAAACAACAAAGTACAGACCTAACAAGAACTGTCAGTTAGACAGTAGAAAAAGACGTAAGACACATTTCCAATACCAAAGGTACGTCTGAATCCTATTTTGATAATCGTGGTGTTCACTGAAACGATTTCTCCAATAACAACAACAATGGTACGGATAATCAAGTTGCTGCGCTAGAAATTAGTATGGGTGAAATAATACCCTTCTTTGTGTGCGTCATCGATTGTGACGTATATCCGGGTCTTCGGCATGTCGTTTATTTTATTTGCTATTTTGACATATAGATAACCTTAAATTTGATAAATAAAATCATCAGGATAGAAATCAGCCAAATTCGAGAAGGCTATGAAATTAATAATTACCAGCTCCTTTTTGTAACTGAAAATACTTGAGAACTTTTAATGCTAATGTTTTTCCGTGTATCCATGCATATTTTTGTATTATTTTAATAAATAAAACAATAAGATTAATATTCACTTTTCATAAATAATGATAGTTGACCGTAAACAACAAAGTACAGACCTTTCGAGAACTGTCAGTGTGACAGTAGAAAAAGACGTAAGACACATTGCCGCTACGAAAGTTACGCCTTCATAGTATTTTAACCTCGCGATTGATAGGTTGCGCATGCGCGTAATCTAAACATCAACCAATCAAATTTTTGTAAGTCAAAGATTAGGGTTAACGTTTGGAATACATTTAAACGGTTCATTATTGTGATATTTTGATTAGGATTAATCACAGACCTGCCCTTTTTTCTATTTCTTCCTACGTAATGTGTTAGAAGGACATTAACAATCGATGACGCACACCAAGAAGGGTATTATTTCAACTCTACAGCTTTAGTTTGCAGTCACATTTTCAACACCACCATACAAGTGGCAGAAAAAGAGACTTCTCACAGCATGTTCTACTCTACCTTCTGCTATCAAAAATAAAATTATGTTCCTACATGCAATCAGTGGGTGGGCATTCTATCGCTAAGGGAATTTAAAGCTGTCAAGTTCCTTGAAAACAACTCGGCTCTACAGGAGGCTCCTCAGTTTTTCCATCATGCAGATGCTGATCCTTAGGACCACATTCCAGTAGGTCAATTCTTCTTGGCTGCCCTTTATTTACTTTCAAGTACGCATGAACCCTTTTTGAACAAAATCCTCCATAATCCCAACTTTCAGTCCTCTCTAACTCCAGCATATTCTGCGGGTCTACCTCCTAATCCAGAGTTCGTATGATTAGGTTCGGTAAGGTTCTATGTGAGTGGGGCCTTCTCGCCACTTCCACTCTCCACTGCGACCTTCGGATTAAGACATTTTCCAGGATTCTAACTATCGATTTCGACTATACCACTAAACCAAATTTACTACCTGATCCTCTTCAATATTGAATGGGATGACATCTTCCGACGTTTAACTTTCGAGCTACCTACAAGCAAAACTGAAAGAGGTGCAAAAATTCCTCATTCTGATTCGATTCACCTACAAGTCAAAAATGTTCCTTAAAAGTTCTCTATACAATTTAAATAATAGATATTTTGACCATAGAGTGGGAGGTTAAGACATCCTTAGAGGACACCTGTTTAAACTAAAAAAAGAAAACCGTCAGATTAAGACAAACCCACAGACATATAAAAAATAATAGACAGAGTTGTTTACAAAATGTGTATGTGCCAACATTAATTCTTACTTTACTACAAATTATTTTGTAGTAACGCAGCGTTGACAGATGAATAATATAAAATTACTTTCAATACTTCATGTTTGATACTATTATTTAATATTTCTCTACAAACAGAATATATTTTTGCATACATATATTTTTGCATGGAAATATGTGTGGAAATTTGTTATTTGTTGAGTTTGAATCTCTTAAATTTGATTTTACATACAAGGTAGTATAGTATAATTTTCCGCTCATCTTTTAAAATTTTGCGAAGTCCGGCAACGCCGCTAGCAAAATACTCCAACAAGCAGCCGCCATATTCCAATATAATTTCATTGATATTTAAAGTGGCGAGTACTGTGTTTTTGATTTATTTGCGTGTATTTCACCTAATTTAGTATTTACTAGTGAAGCAGAGGTCTTAAAAAATTAAAACTATGGTGAGACAGTGTGTGGTGTGCCGGAAAATCGACTATTTGAACCCTAACCTATCTTTTCACTGGTAAGTTGTAGTAAATAAGTTAGTCATAGGCGGGTATGTGAATCCTTTTTTCACACAATCTGAATTGGCTTGATAAGGAGAAAATTGGGTGAAATTACCACTCACATACTTACACATATTTAAGCAGATTGTAGAAAATAAACATAAGATGCTGCACATACCTATATATAAAAAAAAGGTCTATGATGCTTACCTATAGGAAGCATTAGACAAATAGTTCAGGAATTTGTATAGACTGAGAGTTTTGAGGTATTAAAAACTTCATGTAAGGCTTGCTTTGATAGGCGACTACTTACTGTACCTAATAGGTTGCTGTTGCATTTTGTATAGGTGTATGTAATTTTATTCCTAGCTATAATTTACAATTTAATGGTGGTTTTATCTCATATCACAATACCTCTACTACAACACCATTATCTTCAGAAATCCTAGTTAGTAGTAAAAAATAGGTAAACAGCTAGCCACTGTTGTGTACCTATAATTTTTCAATGATTTCTTATAGTTTTCCGGTAAGCCAAGCTCGAATAAATACCTGGGTGGAAATACTTGGATTCCAACCAGATAAAAAATTACCCAAGAGGCCAGAAGTATGTTCTGATCATTTTGAAGGAAATGAGTTTACACAAAGGACCAATGGAACCGAAATGTTGAGAGATGCAGTTCCTTATTTCGCAATCAATGACTTAACTTTGACGATGTAACTACTTGTAAAATAAATATGTATTATTTTGTAATTATTTTTATTTCATAAACCTCACAAGAATTTGTATTACCTAGAAGAGCAAAATTAATATAAACTACAATATACATTACTTTTACTGACAATTTTGAAGTTGTTTTAAAAAATGAAAATGTGTAATATTCTCCTTTGAGCAGTTAATATTTCAATGTGATAGTTAGATAAATTGAATTTTTTTATCAGTAGTAACAAATTTTGATATTTAAACTAATTTTTGTTGCACAGTTGTTTATAAAGTTTTAATTTAAGAAATCGAAAATATTGTGAAAAAATTCCCGAATTAAGTCTATTCAATCATTCGCCCCCGTTATTTCTCCGTCTATGGTGTTTATCTGTCGGCCGCCATATTCCAACAATGGTCATATGCTTTGCCTCTTCACCGCCCCTGATCATAACAATGTTGGAGTATAAACATTTCGTATTTTATGAATGAATAGCTCTGTCTATTGTTTTTTATATGTCTGTGGACAAACCTTCTTACCAAACAGGGTGTTCGATAGATGGAATAATCTTGATGTATCCACAGCTTCTAGAGCACCTATAGTTTTTTTTCCTATTGAATATATTGTAGTTATTTTACTTTTCTTCACCTACTAGTAGGTTACTTATGTAATTATCTGTTTTTGGGCACAATAGGGACTTGTTCCTCTGCCCTTGTCTAAATATAATAATCTTTGAAAGTTTATTAGCAAGTTTCGGTCTTGGGCAATAGCCTTACTCTACTTGTTGTTTATCACATTAAACTCGATGGCTTCCATTTAAAATAATCAAGCCTACATGAATCATAAAAATACTGATAATAAAAGAAACTTAATATAATTCTACACCACCTCGTAAACTGCTAAATTCATATATTAAATCCATCGCTGTATATAGGATAATGCCTCGGGTGTACGGAAACCGAGCAATGAGCTCTCTATGCCGCCTGCCGTCCCGTCGTCCCTATCTCCTCACACCTCTCCCTTCTGCCTATTCCCACCGACGCCACCGCTGCTAATTCGTTCCCCGTTGCATGCGACCGGCTTCTCTCTAATTGACGCCGTAATCACATATATCGCTACCGCCGGATCTACTCACTAGTCCTCACCCCCTTACTTTACAGAGGCGTTAATTTACATTTTTCTAAAGGACCTTATGAGATCTTAGGTCAAATCGTTTTCCTTTCGCAACTTATCTTAATCTCATAACATAGATCTTAATATATCGTTGAACTTTAGATTTAGATTTAAAATTCCCGCGCTGTTTTTTTAAGTTGGATCTACAATGGCGGACCAATCATCTATTTTTAGAAGCCGGTTTTTAAGTTAATTTATACACAATACATTTTTCCCTGTAGCCAAATCTATCGTAAATTGTACAATATCTATTAAATATTTCACAGATAATTGAACATTTCGTTTTTCTTCACACCATATCTTGGATTTTGAGGTTAGGTATAGAGGTTTGTAATGAGTTGTTAAGCTCATATCCGGCATTTGGTGTTTTATTAAAGTAAATTAGTACTAATTTACAAAAATTGAATTAAAAAAGTTGTAAACTGAATATTTTGGGGGTAAAATAAACATTAAAGGTTCCTAAATGTTTACAACTTTCATTACAAATTGACGAAGTTAGATGCTTTCTGATTAGATGTTGTATCAATATTATGTCAGTTGACAGTTTACGTGCGTTGTTTATAGTATTCTTCTGAGTAAAATTGTCAATTTTAACCCTTACTTTGTGAAAATACAAACTGAAAACTGTAAAATAATTCCATTCAACATAATACCCACTATTATAGAAAAGAAGCCGACCATATGTCAACCTTTATATAGCTAACTTCTCTTTTACATGATGTACGTCAGACTGTAAATGGCGGACTATTTAAATTATGTTAAATTTTCAAATGAACATAAAAACATATGAGAATAAAATTATTAATAATGACTGCTTCCCCATTATGATCATGCTTCTGTGTACCATTAATTATTAACATTGAAGAAACATAATATTTTTGTTAAGTTTAAAAATAACAGACTGATGTTCTAGATTCATGCGTACTCGAAAGAAGAAGACATACTACTCTAAAACTACTCATAACTTCTCTAATTACTCCTTTGGTGTTGTTATTTATGAAATTCACTGGAATTTAAAGGAACCAAGTTAATTTCTTCACGAATTCTATTTTAATACCATTATTTATAATAAACAATGTATTCTTATCAAAAAAATTACTGAAAACCACGACTATGTACAGTTTCCTCCCTTTTAACGGCAGCCTGTCTGTCAGCGTCCCGCTTTGAGCGTACATGGCTCCTCCACATATTATACACAGTACACACTACACACATATACAGAGCACGTTTACATTACATTATGCCGACCGGGTATTGTGCATGCCGCACATATTTGTTTCAGTTATGGATATATATAGATATAGATCTATGTGTAGGAAATACTCGGAAAACGGGAAAAAGGAAGAATGGGTTCGATTTTTTTTTTACCCTCAAAAGCTTTGTAGTTGTAAACCTTTCTGATTGGCATAGGTAGGGATAACCGGAATTAGATGGTTTTCAATTCAAAACTTTAATTCAACTAAATAAAATGATAAGGTGAAAAAATAATAATTTACCCTGCTAAGAAAGTTATTCGCGATTTAAACCAAGTTACACTCCACCTGTTGGAAGAAAACTGAGGATCACTCTACGGTATAACCTCAATCTTCACGTATGTCAATTATGTTGTGTCTGTTCTATTGTTTCTGAGTTTGCTGTTCTGTTATTGTTTATTATCGTTTCTGATTTTGTAAATGTCACTTGTTAACCTGGGTAAATACTGTATTATTATTATCTTCATGGATGTTCGATCAGCATAGTATAGAAACAGAAATTATAAGGTGTTTTCGATTATTCACGTTTGGCTGCTAGTAGCAGCTCGTAGTGACTGAATTTCGTTCGTTTATTACCGGGCGTGACGCCTAGTCTTGCCTTCCCCTTGCCCCTTGAGCACATACCAAAAAGTATGAGCTTCAAGATTTGACGTTTATTTAAAGGTTGAGATTGTGCCGATTACGATTTAAACCTCACTAAAAATATCTAAATATGAAAAATCATATTATCAAAAACATTTATAATTGAAAACTGTTCTTCTAACAATACAGAAAATTCATTGGCATTGGCACATGACAAGTGGTTTTGAGGATCCTAAGAAATCGTGTTCGTTTTGCTTAAAAGTCGTGACGACTGAGGCGTCACGCACAAGTGCTTAAAGCCCAAATAAACGAAAGCAACAATAGTAGGATAACTCAACGCGGCCCCTTTGAAGTTTTGTCAGATTTTGACTGCGTTAAACGTGACAGCTTGACAGCTGAGAACATTTCAAAATGGCTACCTATGCGCGTGACCTCATGCGCTGTCTGAACTAATTCCCAGGAGTTATCTAACTATGTAGCTCTATTTCTTTATTATGCTATAAGTTTATAATGATTCACCACCAAAACATTGTTTATCGAGACTAGGTATGAGAAGGACATATTAAAGAAGTGCCAGGAGGAAGCAGAACATTACATTTGGATACTAGATGGAACTAGAATAGCAAATGTATGTATGTATGTATTTTGGGGTGACATTCACTGAGACCTGAAAGATCTATTGTGTCCCCTTACTTCTACTTAGTTTCTGAGGAGAGTCTCAGAAACTAGTAGTTCCTTTAGTCCTATTTCCCGGAGGAATTTTAGGATTTCTGCAGGCTTCAACTTGGGTAAATGTTCCTCTTCTATCCAGTAATCTCCCAGGTGCTGTGCTCTAGGATTCTGAAGTGCTGTGCAGTTGGAAAGTATGTAGATGGAGGTTTCTTCTTCCATGCCACTATTTTGAGCTTTTTCAGGTGTCCACTCAGGCGACAATGTCCCGTTAGGATACCTGTTAAAATTATTAGCGAAGTTTTACTTTGAATTATGCATTCTTTCGATCTAAGCAGGCTGTAGTCACCCAGAAGAGTCTTTGATTGTATAAGCCCCACTAGATCATTCCAATGGTCAAATCTTCTCTTTTTCTCGGCTTTACCTATTTCTTCCAATATTACATTGGGGCTTATTCCGCAAAAGAGTTCAGGCCCCCAGAAAGCTATTTCAGTCCCCCTCTTTGCTAGTTCATATGCTATTTCATTCCCTTCTATTCCAGTGTGTCCCGGAATCCATAGTGACTATATTGTTCTCGCCTAGTTCATTGAGTTTGTATAGGCATTCCCACACCATTTTAGAACTGATTACACAAAAGCTCAGTGCTTTAATGGCTGCTTGACTATCCGACATTATGATAATCCTTTGTCTTCTGTATCCTTTATCAATATTGAACTGGGCGCACTTTCTTATGGCGTGGATTTCCGCTTGATAGATACTTGGGGTTTTTCCCAAGCTTTCGGAGTGTTTGGTTCCTGGCCCGAACACTCCTATCCCAGTTCCTTCTATTGCTTTTGAGCCGTCTGTGTACCATTGCATGGCATTCTTTCCAAGTCTGGTAATCTGGATCCCATTCCTTCTTGTTGCTTGATTCCTCAACGAATTTCTTTGAAAAGTTATACTTTTTCATCATACCGTCTTGTGGCATGTCCCAGGTTGTCTGATTTTTAAGAAGTGAGGAGAGACTGACAGAGTGGGGTACGCTATGCGTCAATATCTTTTCACCCTTTAGCTACAGAGTCGCTACCAATTTTCCTCCTTGTGACAGACGCTTTTTATCTACAGGGTTTTTGCTGCCTATAATCTAGTCTCCAATGGTGTAGTCTATCGTGAAGTTTGACATTTGACAATAAATATTTTGCCCCTAAAAGGGAAAAGTTGAAAAAATCTATTTATCTTTAAACAGATTCCTCAATACATTATACTCTTGCCAATTTTATTTGGAAATAAAAATTCTGATAATATTAAATAATAAATATTTGATCTTTTAGTTGTGAAATTTTTTTCCTTTCCACAAAGAAAAACATTATCCACTTAGTCAGAAATCGAAATCACACCGTCACGAATATGTCACCCTTACAACACCCCTGCTCATGAATATTTCAACAAAAAGGCGTAAAAAAAGTGTTTCGTGAGTTAGTAAAATAGCGTTTTCGAGTTCGGTCGTTACATCAAATGATCACCATAAAATCTGGGCGTAGGAAACCGCATTAAAGCAGCAGGCGGTATTCGCGTCAATGGCCCTTTCGTTTTGTTCATTCGCTGGCCGGCGAAACAGCCGCTGGAAGTGTTATAGCGCTATCTTCTGATGTTAGGGTAGCAGTATACTGCGCACTGCTGTATTTTACTAACTATCAAACTATCAAACAACAAAAAAAAAGAAATCTTGATAGATCCTCATATTTTTTCTAATGCGTATTTTAAAAATATACCTCTTAGTTTCTTCCCTTAAAAGTATATAAATAGAAGACCCACCTGAAAGACTTTACAATAAAATGAACTCATATTATGACAAAAAGAACTGACGAAAATAAACTCAAAAATTAATACTAATACCACAGATTACACATAAAAATTAACGGGAAAAAATAGAACAGAAAATATCTATGAATTTGGATGGATAAAGACGGAAATACGATAACTGGCAAAAGAAATAATGAATAAAAGTATACTACACTTTGAGTAGATCGGCTCTAACAAAAAAGCAAACGAACAGGTTAAAAAAATTGACAATATACGATTTTCGACTAACAATTACATCAAGAAGTGGAAGTTGGGGACTGACTAAATAACAAAAAAGCAGAAAACAAACAGTAGATATAAAATGCCTAGAAGCCATCAAGGGAGTCGCTCGTCTACTCAGGATAAGAAACGATCAGATCAGAGAAGAGTTAGAGGTGGAATAAATTCTTCAATAATTCTTTCTTTCAAAACGCCAATGCTATCTGGTGCCGTAGTATAATCCTTGGATTTCAAGTACCCCCATAGAAAAAAATCTAATGGTGTCAGATCTGGTGACCGAGGTGGCTATTCTATAGGACCTCGCCGGCCGATCCATCTTTCTCGATATTCTTCATCTAGGTAACGTCTTACTGCACCTTAATAATATGCAGGAGCACCATCTTGTTGAAATGTTATTTCCAGATGGCCGAATTCATCTGGATTATCTTCCAGAATGTCAAGTATTAACGGCTCATTTGCATTTTGTAACATCTTCAGATACACTTCACCGCTTAAATTTGAATTTGGGAAAACAGGACCAACTATGTGGTTCCCCAAAATATCTGCCCAAACATTTACTTTTTCTGGAAATTGGGTATGCTGTTCACGAAAGGTGTGAGGATTTGTGTCACTCCAATACCTTACATTTTGTGTATTCACATTTCCATTGAGGCAAAAAGTACTTTCGTCACTAAAACAAATTGCTTTTGTGTAATGTGGGTTTTGACTAATTTTCTTTGTCATACATTCACAGAATTCGAGTCTTCTGTCGGGGTCGTCATCCGAAAGGTGGTGCACCATTTTTAACTTGTATGGATGAAATTTATTTTCAGCCAACACTCTCTGTACTGTACTTTCACTTACCTCACAGATAGACGCAACTTTAGTTGAAGAGGAAGTAGGGTTTACTACCATTTCAGCAACTATATCAATTTTTTTATCATCACTAAATTTGGTCGACCAGATCGTTTGGCATCTTGAACACTACTTGTTGCTTCAAACTTGTAAAGAAGCTCCCTCAAATAAGTTCTCGAGATAGGGCGATCTGGGTATTCTCATTAAATAAACGTTCCGCTTCATGGAGATTCTTTCTAGATTCACCAATTATTAAGATAGCTGCTACTTTGTCGGCTCGAGTGCGTACCATTTTGCCTATGTAAACTCTTAAACGTCTCGTTAAACAATAATAAAATTAAATATTTAAGCTATTTAGAAAAACTTTGCAAAGCAACAAATACTATTAAATTAAAAACGTCAATTTTTTGACAACTAACCAGAGGTGGACTGAAAAATCTTCAATATTTAAATGTGAAATAATAATTTTGGTATTTATTTAATTTATTCGTCAAAATTTGTTTTAACCCAAACAAAATTAATATAGCTATGTAGCCAATGTCAATGCCTTTCAAACGAGATATCACTTGCCATAAGATCCTATTTAAAATTATTGGCCAGGGTGGCACTGTGACGTCATCTATTACTATTACGTCACCTGTTACCATTCGTAGAGAAGTTTACAACACGTTATTTTCACCCTCCAAATTTTATTAATGTAAGTGTAGCCGTTCAAAAGATACGAGGGGGGGAGGGGACTTTTGAATAGCACTGTATACACAATTAGTCTCTATACTCAAGGATATAATGTAGATTTTAACAAATTGTTTCATT